>VXCM01002153.1:80412-125009 GCA_014773175.1 Lucifuga dentata | reverse complement strand
AAAAAAAAAAAAACACCAATCGCTCTCATTCAGCAAACTGTCTTCAGTCTGTTCCCATCAGGCAGGAGGTACAGAGGCATGAAATGTACAAATTATCACTTCAGAGAGAGCGCCGACCCTGAAGGCATCAGACACTTAACATGAAGAAAAGTTTCTCTTTGATAGTCTGTTTCCCATTTTTATTTTTAATATTCTTTTATTGCTGATGTACTTTATCATAGGCTGGAATCTGGAGTTGTTTTGGGGTAATCATGATACCCAGTTGTTAATTGTCATTGATGACATATGTTTGTTTTTTTGTTGTTGTTTTTTATATGCTGAGGTAAAATGAATATGAAGCATTTGAATAAATAGCTTGCTTTAGTACTTTATTGTTATACTGCCATTTTTTTCAATCAGTATGCTTGATAAATCTCCTTCTGATTCATATTTAAAACTCCTATTTAGAGTATTGGGGTGTTGGTGTACAACCCCTAGAGAAAATAAAGGACTTGATGTTGAAATGAGCTGGTATAAGATGATGTCTTGAGGCAGACACATACAGAAGAAAAAAGAAAAATTTGTTTTAAATTCTTACTTGAAGGTATATTTGTTCCTACAGATCACTCACATGCCTGCTCCCTTTAATTTAGTTTTTGCCCACAGTTCACCATCATAAAAAAAAAAAAAAAAAAAAAAAAATGGATATATGACAGCAGCCTTGAAAAGTCAGAGCCTCTAGCTGTGTATGAGTCTTTTTTTTTTCAATAGAAGTGTTGAGGCTGTCTGGAGAGTCTGGTAAAAATAGGATGTGAGGGATGCAGGATTTGACACTTGGCAGGGAAGACGTGAGACAAACCCGAAGATTGAAAAAGAAATATAACTGAGAGGAAGAGAGGAGGAGTGAGAAGATGCGAGGAGGGTGAGAATGCAGAATGACAGAAGGGGTAAGAAAAAGATACAGAGTTCAATGTTCATATTTTGTTGAGAGAGCTACTTACATTTGGTGCAGGCATTCGTGGTTCCCAGAGGATGAATCCTATTCATTTTGATGATCTCCTCATCTTTCCTTTTGGGCCACCCTCAGTCCATATATCTATATCTATATCTATATCTATATCAATATAGATATATATATCAATATATATATATACTATCTAAAAAATTATTTGTTTCATCATAACAATTTATTTTTCCTTTCAATTATTTTACTTTAATTAAATCTGGTATTTATTTTTATAGTTTGAATGAAAGACCAAGAGGATATAAAGAATTTTTTTTCCCAGCCCATTTTGCTTCTATGTACAATAGATTTTCATTTTTTTTTCATATTATATCATCAACGTTCATACATGTATGTTGTGAAATTTTAAGCTGACTGCCTATAATGCCTTATTGTGATACAGATAACTTCAGCATCTAGAGTATATCATAATAAAACACAGTGGAGCGAATTCATAAAACACAGTGCCAGACTTTTAATAAGTCAATCAGAGCAAAAATCTTCACACAGCCATGTTCCCTCATTCATAAACACCTGTTACTGCCATCTTTTAGCATTTGCCTTCAAAACAGCATTACTACGGTATTTCCTTGTTTACCTGGAAGCTGTTCATAAAACACACCTTTAACACAAAAATTAAGACTTGTTTCAGTCTGGCCATAAATTTCAGTGCTATGAAATCTGGGCAATGTTTCAAACTGTATTCTGTATTTGCCTCACGTGTTAGTGATCAATAAATTTAATATTGAAGTCCACTGAGCTGATCAATCAATGTATTTAAAATGGAGTTTTGATCTGATCTCGCACACAATCTTGTGGTACTACGCCTCTTCCTCAAACCTTATCAGCTGTGCGCTGTCTCTCTCTCTCTCTCTCTCTCTCTCTCTCTCTCTCTCTNCACACACACACACACACACACACACCACACCCACCTCCCCTGTGTGTGGAACTTCCAGTGTGTTTAGGCGTTCTCCCAGTTTGTGGATCTCTCATCTTTTATATATTAGCATCAATCTCTTAAAATACAGAGCTCTAAAGCAGAGAAGTTAGCTTTCCTTTGCTGATTTAACACATTTATTTTTGCTTTGACAGCAGATGAAGCAGTATAAAGTGTGACTGTTAAACATGAAGCAACCCATTAACGCGCCAATCTTCACTGGCTTTACGTGTGACGCTGCTTATACAACAATGTATTGGTGATGGGACAACACACTTAGGAAGCTTTATGAATTAGCTTCAATTATCGCGTCACTTATTTAGTGTGATGATGTGTAGTTACTGTGATTTTTTTTTTTTTATGAATCACCCCTCAGTGTAACTACAGAAGCATATGGTGAAGTATAATGCATGAAATCTGTATCACAGTGGTCACAATAAGATTTAAAGACAAAACAAGTTCAAACATTGTATATTATAGGAATATTGAAAAATTTCCCATAATGCAATGAATCAAAATACATAGTCGATGAATGTATGGTGAGTCTATTCTACGTGCCTCATGTCTTTTCTTTTACTGTGTTTGATATTCTGTCCATTTAAGAGCTTCACTGAATTTGAGATCCGGAAGCTTTTATCCTCTTAAACACGTCTTCCAAACTATTTTTTTGTTCACGGTAACATGAGTAGCTGAGTCGCAGCAGATGACTCAGCATGTCTCACAAACACTTAATTTGCTCACATTCTGTTTACATCTGCTGCTCTCAAAGGAGAAGGCTACATCCTGTTCTCATTGAACTGTGTTTTAGGCTCATTTACTTTGAAGGAGAAAGAACATAGAACCCTGAGAAGAAAGAAAGC
The DNA here is from genome assembly GCA_014773175.1 of Lucifuga dentata. NCBI lineage: Eukaryota > Metazoa > Chordata > Actinopteri > Ophidiiformes > Bythitidae > Lucifuga > Lucifuga dentata. The sequence continues at coordinate 122,230 of VXCM01002153.1, read as the reverse complement.
GGCTTTTGATATGAATGACAAAAAAAAAAAAAAAAAAAAAAAAAGTGGAGAGTGCTCTCACTGTGGAAAGGTTTGCTCTCACAGCAGGTTTGATCACTGCTCCAATTCACTTACAAGTATGTGTGTAGCAGTGTTTATAAAAGGGCTGTGGCAGTATTGCTTAAATACTCATTTCGTTGTGCTTTTTTTTTTCTTGAATTCTCTAGAAATAATCTCAAAGAACGCCATGAAAAGAAAAAGCAACCTTTACATCTGAAAATGAGGGATTTAATGGCAAAGATAGGAGATTTGTACATACTACAAGACTCAGACATACAACAGTGCCATTTATACACACACAGTAACATGAGAACATAGACAAATACCAGTGCATACACACTAAAAAAGAAAAGAGCATTGTCACATAAGAAAAGACAAACATCACAGTTAAAGATAATATTCAAAGGCTTGGCTGTCAGTTCCAATATAGAGAAACAGATTAATGCAACATCACCATCAAAAAGCCCAAAGAAGCTCCAACATGAACTGAACAGACAACAGGCATAATATTAATAATAACACTGCAGACTGAAAAGCATCACCAAAGACACAACAGGATGATATTGATTTGATTTAGCATCAGTGTGGCTGCACAGCATAAATTTACAAGTTTCAGGTCCCTGGATGGTGTTTTCAAATGTTTTCTCGAAACCTCTTAAATCTTGATAATTCACCAGGGACAAACACTGATGCTTAATTCTTTCAAAATATATTGTAATGTGAATTTTCAATCAGTATAATATATTTGATTTGGGTACAAATACCCAGACAGGCACTTTCCACTAAGGAGTTATTTTGTAAATCATGAAATGAACAAATTAGCCCCTTTTGCACCACAGGACCTTTTCGGGGAACCTAGGAACATTTTCAGGAACTCAGACCATTTTTCTTCCTTTCACACCAACAACCACAAACCATTTTAATTCAGCTCCTGAACTGGTTTTAGCACCTATTCCAGGTTTGTACTCTCTACTACTTAGCAGCTTGCAAAACTAAACATCATTGACCGGTCAAACACAAGCTTCCCCAGGTGAACAATCACCATTATTAAATATTTCCTCTATCCTTGTTTTTGTATTCAGCAAAAAAAACCCATCCGTCTACTTTTAATAGAACTCAGAATTACTCATAATGTAAAGCAGTGCCAAGAAAAACAATTCAGAAATGAAACAAAACAATAAAAAAAAAAAAAAAAAAAAAAAAAAAAAAAATCTATGAGCACAATAATTGGAGTGGTTGCAGCAGACGTAGCAGGAAGCGATACAACACAATGGATTCTGTTCTTGGACACTGATCAGCATGCTCTGGTACCATCAGCATGAGATCCGGAAATATCTTTCTTTGGCGATGACATCACGGTCCCTCAGGATGAGAAACTGTCACTTACTATAATTTCCATAATCTTCACGGAACTTGAAACATGGTGGGAGCGTGAGCAAGGAACTTCCCGTCCCGGAAACGTAACTTCTCTAATTTAGTTCAGAACTTTTTGTCTGAGAGCTTTTGCTCATTAACATCAAGTCTCAATAACAGTTAAGAAATATCATCCAAATGTTTACAAACATGACAAGACATGATTTTCAGATACATATTGGATGCACAGAGGCCTTTTAGAATTGTTGAAGTCATGCATGTAATGTACAAAGGTTGAAAGAGTTAGAGATTGCAGGTTGCTCATTTACCATGAAAAAAGATTTTGGTGTGCATCTGAGTAAACAGTCGATGTCTGCAAATATAAACAGTATAACTGTGAAAGTTAGTCAGTTACAAAATGTTAAATTTCTGTTTTACAGTTTTTGCATACATTCATAACCGTGAATATAAAACTCATAAAATAGATGGCCATGCACTACAAGAAAGAAAACAGTTGTCACCTCGTAAGTTTCCTTAAGTCTCCTACAGACTGTGCGATTTTGGGCCGTCGCAAACAAAGGTTAACAACCATGAAAGAATTGTGATTACGTTATTGTTTGTCAATCCAAAATGATAATTATAGATTGCAGTATGAGACATGTCCACCGATGGCCAATTTAGCATTCTTGAAAGCAAAACCTGTGGCTAAGACAGTGTATTAGGGCCATAGTAGATGGGGGAAAAAAACAAGGGGGTAGAGAGAGAAAAGTTACAAATGTGCANAAAAAAAAAAAAAAAAAAAAAAAGCATTTGCAAGAAAAAACTTCTAAATTTTCAAATTTGTGAGTTTCTTCTCACAAAGTCATGACGTTTTCTATGTCTATAACCAGTGCAGATGGATGACAAGTTTATGACTCATTTCTGCCTAGATATTGTTTTGTCCTGCTTTTTGTAGAAGGTGTTCATCGTGCAATCTGTGATGCATCAAACTACATATCATACAGTTTAACATCATAACTTATATATAACTTATAAAATCACTATCATCACACAGTTTACAGGAGGCATAAATCAAATGACTGCAAGAACAGTTCTGTAATTTGACCTTAATTTTCTATATTTGCACTAAATGACATAAATGGGGCTAAATTTTGTCAAAAATGGGTTGGATGCTTCCCAAAGAGAACAGCATTTTGTTACTGGTGGTGGTTTCCCCCAGGGAATAAGACTCTTCTTTTTTTAGATTTGTTCAGTTTGCTCATTTAGGAGACAAAGAGACCCTCAGTCCTTAACAGAAAATCACAAATACAACCATCTGCCATCCTTGAAAACAGGAGACATGGTACTCATTTACGAAAGTGTGAGCAACACATTGCAGTGACAAGAGATGCCAAGTGTATGAATACATCATGCAAAGGTAAAAACAAAAGCATCACTCCTAAAGAAGTGCCTGATTTATCTCAACATGTAGCCTCTCCTTTCCCCTCCCTCTTTCCTCTCTATTTCATCATCTACTCTTTGTCAAGTTCTACTTAATATTCCTACCACTTCCGGCAACATTTCTATCATTTCACCTTGGCATCCAAACCTAAAGCTGTCAGGTTGTTAATTAAGTCCCTCCAACACCCATGAGGACGTTCAGCTCTCCACACAACTTTGTGCAATTTGACAGCTCTTAGGCAACAGTCGCTGTGAACAACAATGCTGATTTCTACAATTTCCAACTGATTGAAAGCTGATTTTATAGGTAGCAGAGGGCTAACAGAAGACTACTTGTGGCTAGTAGCATCATTTTTAAGGGGGCATATTATACTTTTTTGCTATTTCCCTCATTTTTTTTTATAGAATAATATAGTAGGGATTATGTGTTGAATATTGCCAAAGCTGCAAAAGTTGAGGTTGATGCCTATAGAAATGCATCCATTAACACCTGGTTAGACATCCATGAAGAACAAGGCTAGCGAGTTTGGCCAGTATCCACCACATTGTGCTGGCCAATCAGAACAGGAAGGGAGGCCTTACAGAGACAGCACCTAAAATGGCCTGTTTGACTCACTGTGCACAGCGGTGCTACAGCAAGGGAGAGTAAAAGTGGATCAATGCATTTTTTTTTTTTTTTTTTTTTTGCACATTGCAAAAGTTTCAAAATAGATCCCTAAATGACAACGCGAATATGGAACTCTGCATAATGTGGTCCCGTTAAATTGTTTGGAGTAAAAGCTAAGATGAATGATCCACAGTAACTTACATTTGAAAAGAAATATGTTAATTTCTGTTACTCTCCAGGTGGACCTCCACATTGGCACTAGCATGGTAGAAGTAAATGCAAAACCTCTACTCATGTCATTTATAAACACAACATTAAGTTTCCATTTTTACAACTCATTGCACTGACATGCCATAAATAATTTTTTAGCAGAATCCCATACTACTGGTATTGGGCAGATGGAACCCTGAAATGTCTACCACCTTACCCATTTGCCATGGCTATATCTCACTTCCTCTTTCACCACAGCTGTTTCCCTTCAGACATCATCCTGTTAATCATTGAGAGCTCCTGGTATGTTTACTACAAGGCTCCCCAGGGTCCTTTGTGGCTCCACCATAAACCTCAACTCCCTTCTCCGTCCAGGGAGCCACGCTGCCCTGGGTGACTCTACTGCAGCGTGCCAAGCTGGCCACTTGGCCAGGGGTCAGGACCCGGTCCCAAAGGCCAAACTGGGACAACTCCCCAACGAGTGCCTGGGATGCATCAAACCCACCACCCAGGGAATCCTAGAGAAGGAAGGAAGTGGGAAAAGAAGATTAGATTGATTGCGGCAGTGATTCTCAATCCTGGAACTCATGGGCCACAGTACTGCATATTTTCCCTTTCTCCCTGCTTTACCCACATCTGATTAGCTAAGTCAGGTGTGTTCACTTGATAAGAAGTTGGTGTCTCCCTGACCTTGAGTGGCTAAACACACCTAATTTAGCTAATCAGGTGTAGCTAGAGTAAAGTGAGATTGAGAACTACTGGATTAGGACAAAGAGGAAGCTTAAAGAGAGACCACAATAGAGATCAGAGGGGATGATGGGCAAGATTATTAGAAACATTTATGATGACTTAAAAAACGGAACATGTGAACACATGTAAAAAGAAGCTTTTGCACTTTTCTTTTGACCATATGGAGGACATGTGAAATAGTTGTGACCTCCATACATGAGCCAGAAGCTGAATTTGTAATGCAGGGCTACCAAACCCAGCCAACAGAGAGACGTACTGACAAAATGTTAAAACATACACTTCTTCTTCTTTTGGTCTGAATAGACCTTGGTCAATCATCTCTGGTGCCTATGACCCCTTATTACCTTTGATCACCACTCTCACCACTTTTGTCCACTATTAAAATACAACTAACCATTTCACCACCCCAAACTAAGATGAATTTGTCCTTAATTAATTAATTAATTAATTAATTCATTCATTCATTCATTCATTCATTCATTCATTCATTTACCTGCTCCTGCCCCAATACGAGCATCCCTCCAGGTCTGATATGGTGTCCAGCTGCCAGGGCGTGGCCCTCGCCCCTCAGCTTTCCCCCCTGGTAAGCCTGCCAGACTCCACCCTTCTGACTCCAGCTCACACAGATGTGCTGCCAGCTGCTTCTCGATAGGTTCAGAGGCAAGTGCGCCACCTAGGAATGGGAAATCAATAGGCCATTTAGATAAAGTAGAAGCCACAGAAAGTTTAAGGTTACATTGAAGGTTTGAAGGTAAGACTTGTTGACTTAGGCAGTTTGACTGAGGTTTACTGGGCAGAATTCCTAAAAAAAAAATTATGATAACTACACAGCGTCACACTAAATAAGCTCTGTGATTAATGAAGCTGGAGCACTAGAATATGTGCAAGATCAAAACTCACCATTTAAATAAATTGACTGATCATCTGAGTGGGCTTATCTTTCAAATGTATTGATCACTAACACATGTGAGGCAAATACAGTTTAAAATGTCACCCAGATTTCATACCACTGACATTTACCACCAGAAATGAAACAGGTGAATGATGGTATGTTTTATGTATAGCTTCTCCAACGCGTAAATAAGGAAGTACAGTAGTAACGCCTCTTTGAAGGCAACTGTTAAAAGATGCCGTAACAGCATTTATGAATCAGGGAATATGATTGTGTGATAATATTTGCCCTTACCAACACCTTTCACACCCTTAAGCCTGGCGCTGTGGTTTTTTGAATCCTGCCCATAATGTTTTGCATATACAGTAAAAAATATATACGTGTATATTTGCATAGTAGTGTAGCTGCACTATATAGTTATGATGACATGAAATTAATTTATTAATTTGGCCTTCCTCTGATTTGATGTTTATACATTTAAGTATCCTATCAACATCTAATCTTATTGTTGGATCCTTCATTTTATTATAAAAGACAGCATTAAAACAGGTGATTACAAGGGCAGAGATCCAGTTATCAGTTACAAGGCCAGGATTAATTCACATGAAATTCAAATCAGGGCTGGTGCTTCATGACACAGTAAATAGAACTTTCCATTATATGAGCCTTCAGGTGTTGTTCAGTATTTCCTCTGTCTGAAAGACATTGTATCTTCTCCAAGGACACACCGCCATCTCTCTGGGTGTCTATTACCATAATCTCATTACTAAGTTTTATCTGAAGGCGCTTCACCGCTTTTAAGGTTGGCAGGCTGTTGTAATGGTAGCTTAGTTTGTCATGCATGAGGCTGTTTAGCTAGTCTGCTAAATTAGCCGTTTCATTTGACGTGTTCTTCTATGTGACTTTTTTATGCAAGAATGTGAAGAAAGTGAATGTCAAATTCTAATTGAAATGCTAATGGTTTTCATTTATGGCCCAAAATTTCATTTTTGATGGCTTGTACAAAGCTAGCTCTGCTGAGTCAAGTGCTCATTCATTGCATTTTAGAAAGACACAAAGGAAAATACATTAAACTTACAACCTGTCCTTCCTGTTTCTGTTTGAACTTTTGAAATTCCAAATAGAACTTATATCAAAAATATGTATTTCAAAAGATCGATGGGCTGCACATAACTTTACAAAAAAAAAAAAAAAAAANAAAAAAAAAAAAAAAAAAAAACATGTACCATGACAAAGTATTGTCTGTTTCCTTATGTCTGCACATCACCTGTTTGTCTTAAAATATTATAAATGTGTGACAAATCTTCTTAGAAAATATAAAATACATGTATATACATACACACTCATACACACATGCATACATATATACAGACATGTATACATACATGCATGCATGCGTGCATACATGCATACATACACGCATATTTACACACAAACATACATACAGTACACACATACACATCCATGCATAAATATACACGTTCATTAACTGCTTTTATTATATGCATATTTGCAGTTAATTAACTCAGTTGGTAAATGTATGTCAGTACAACAGAATACAAAACATATTTCCATTATATAATTGCTGTTTAATAGAAGCCTTGTTATGTTGATTAGAATTTAAAAGTAAAGTTCTGTGCATCTGAAAAACATTTGGCTGCACACTTATAACGATGGCATCATTAAAATGTATGAGAGGTTGATGTCGTTCATATTAATTTGACGCCCAAAGCAGGGACGGATCAGTAGAGGTGTAAATGTTCTGTCACTTTGCTTTTCCCAGAACCCCTTGTGGCTCCATGTTACCTTGTCATTGATGAGCATCTCGGTGGGGGTGTGCAGGCCTTGCAGCAGCACCAGCTCATTGGGCTGCTCAGGGACGGCATAAGACAGAGGTGTTCCGATGCCTCTGTCTGCCGGCCGAAGCCACAGGCAGATGGTGAACGCTTGCAGCTTTGGGACAGGATGTTTCACAACGGCGTACATGTAGTTTGTCCTTGTTGGGAAGGAAAGCCTGTATCCCTCTGGAAAAGAATGCCCCGAGACACCTGGGAAAGGAGGAAAAAGCCTGGTGAGAAACTTTGCTAGAAGATGAAAAATATTCCATTTTCTTCAGATTTTTACATCTTCTTCATATTAAAACATCCGATCTGTTTTTTATTTTTTTTTTCCAAGGAATGCATTTCACAGTCTTTCTGATCTTTTTCTTTACATAATATAAATTATTCATCAAAATGAAATCCCACGGCTTGATTTTTACAGAGTTATTAAAAAATGAATCATCTTTGATAGTTGTATGTTGGATGATTTCTTATGATTAATGATGTGAGTTGCTGCACAAATCATTACTAATGACTTATTTCTCTCTGCTGATGTGAATAGAAATGTTTTTCAGTTTGTATATTTCTTTATTTTGTTGTATTATACACTTAAGTACACTTAAATGAAAAAAACATGCATTTTCTTTCTTTCTTTCTTTCTTTCTTTCTTGCTCACCCTCCTTACCTTCTTCTAGCCCTGAGATGCGGTGGTGTAAGTTATTGATGTCCTGGTCGATTTCCTGTCTGTGTTTATGTGTTTCCAGCCTCAGGGCATTTCTTTCTTTCTCCAACATTTCCAACTTCTTTTCCAGCTCCCCCTCCAAGTCTTCCATCCTCCACTGCCCGTCAGCATCAGCTCTGTGCCCAGGACCAGCCACTCTTTCTGGGTTGACAGACAGCCCGCCTTCCCCTGGCACTCCTGAGGTACTGGGGTCCGTCTGGTTGTGAGGAAATGGGCCAATGTCTGACTGCAGAACAGGAAATGGAGAAGAACTGGTTTGGAGCATTTTTTTTTTTTTTTACTCAGAGGAAAATGATCTTTAACTGCTGATGTTTATTTACACAGCTACATTTTCTGCAATATATACTGTGTATTACTTTCACCAGAGTATGAAAAAGCGTTGACATACCAACTATTGCAGAGGTTAAAACATTTCTATGGCTGTAGCTGCTTATGTAAGACTTTAAATTCTAACAACTTGCGGTTGCTTTGTCTGAAATATTACATTATATAGAGTCTGTAATATTACATTAAATAGAGTACAACCCTAAGCTGATTAATTTTAACATAGCTATTGGTTTTCCTTTAACTGACATTTGTGCAAAAGCTTTTAACTGGCATAAATAAAGTAAGGGGGTGTTGATGATGATTCTCAATCATCCAAGTCACTGGATATCTAGCAGTTGTAGTTCAAGTCAAGTCAAGTCAAATTTATTTGTAAAGCCCAATATCACATACAAAGGTTCAAAGGGCTTTACAGACCCACACATTAACGGTTCCCGACCCACCCCAAGCTCTCTAAGAAGACGAGAAAAAACTCCCTGAAAAAACCCTATTATCCAAGGAAAAAATGGAAGAAACCTCAGGAGAGGCAATTCAAACAGAGAGACTCCCTCTCCTTGAATGAAGGTAAAGTTCAAGGTAACTGGCCTTGTTGTTTAGTCTTGAAGATGTTTAACTACTCATCCAAGCAGCTTCTTCAAGTTCTGAGACAGCAGTGGGCAGGAACCCAGCATTTATCCTCTGAATAAATCAGGATCAGATCAGGATCTGAATGTCATTCATACCTTGGGCCAGATAACTCCTTGGGTCACACTGGAGTCACATGATGGTTCCTTGAGTCACATGGCAGCCATATGAGAGTTGTTGGAGTTGTTAGAAGAGCATGTGAATGAAGGTGCAAACTCAGGGTCCTCACATGTTGGGCCATGAGCATGACACCAGTACCGCAAGAGTGCAACTGCCTGTGATGCCATTTATCTTCCACCATCTCTACCCTGGCATCATCAATTGTAGAGCAGTTTGCACCCCATTCACATGACTCTAAAGACTCTCAAATGATTTCCATTAGATTTTATTGGCCCTTACATTATGCCCATGAGATCAAAGGACTCACCTGGTCCAAGAGAATAAATGCTAGTTTGCTGCCCACAGCTGACTCATGACTGAATAAACTACTTGGCTGAACAAACCCAGCTTACTTGAACAACTGCGGCTAGATATGTTGTAGATATATTTTCCCATTTTTATGACAAATTAGAATGACTAATGTAGGTCTGTAGCTGTGTCCAAATTCAGGGGCTGGACCTTACAAGCTGGTTCTTCTGGAGGGATCTGATGGCTCAGCTGAACCCAACCCTCCTCCTGAAATGAGACATTTTATGTATTTTAGTCTAGCCCATAGAGATATAAATTGATGGTAGTGGTGGGTGATATGGCCTTGAAATAATATTGTGATACCTCAAGATATTTTTGTGATAATCATATGCAAAACAATATGAACAGTGTACTACTGAGCAATGTTTTATTGGTGGTTGCATAACAGAACATTGCACACTGCATATTTGAGTGGTCTTTGTTAAATAATAAAGTCAAATATTCCAAAGTTTATCAGCAGAATGTTGTCCTATATAGAGACAAGTTACAAAAAGAAACTGGGGCAATGATGATGTGTCACTTTATGACATAGACAACTGGCAAACTGCCTGATTAACGGTAAATATATAAACACAACTTTACTGTTATGCTCTATGAGTGAGAATATCTCCAAGCGGTTCACAAGAACATCATTTGTGGCTTTTTATTGGCTAATTCAGTTCAAGTGGCTGCAGGTTGGTAATTGGAAGCTTTTTTTTAGATGTATTTTAGTCATTATCCTGTGCTTTTCTTGAGAGTCTCTTCTGTTATTTTACAAGTTATAAGATTGCCACTTATATTTATTTTTCTTAAAAGAGCAGGAAAATGACACTGTAAACTACTGGAAGCCTCACATCAGGATTTCTCCTTTAAGTTTTGGCAGGATAGATTGTTCATTTCCAGATCTTTTTGACACTTCTGTTCAGAGCCTGGGGTCAGGCTTGAAGGCAGGTATTTACTTCTGTAGATGTCAAACTTTTCTGTCCTTTAAATCTGGGCAAAAGCAGGTTACATTTCTCAGCTGCATTTGGGCGAGCGTTTGACCTTTGGCCATCTACAAATGCAGATAACAGAGCATGCAGACTCTGAATTAAGTGACCACATGAGGCACATGGACACATATTTTTCACTAAAGTTTTTCACTTTCATCAAAAGTCATTTAGTTTCAACAAATTAATCATGGATCTCATAGTCATAGTCTTATTGGCTTGCAGGACATTGGGACCCCTCCCTTTACATACCAAGTTTAAGACCCCATTTACACTTTACAAAGGCATGCAATTTCTATCAGGATACAATATCCAAATAATGAAAAATGGATGTTAATATAAGGTATAAAAGCATTGTGAGTGGAATGCTATCCGATCTGCCAGATATGGAAATGTCACGCTGCCTTTTCTTCTCAGCTATGTTCACTATCGTTAATAAAGTTATTTTGAAATGGGAATTATGACTCTGTGTAAATGGGAAAACCCAGAATTAAAAAAAAAAAAAAAAAAANAAAAAAAAAAAAAAAAAAGAATTAAAGTAAATAGAAAAAAAGTTGGTGAAGCAGTGAGGAGTAGCAGCTCCATGCTTCAACAACACACCCATACCAAAATCCACCCCAAGACTTCACAGCTTTTGCTTTCTACAACAAACACACATTCTTATAACAATTGTGACATTAAAATGGTGTCCTGAAAGAAGGAGGAGGAAATGCTTGGCCACAAAATAAAACCATGGAGTGCTGATTTGATTGTAATTGAGGTGTGAACACATTAAGCTAAACCATCTTGTCTCTGGCTGGATTTTTTTAATCAGACCTAATTACTTATTTATAGGAAAACGCCACAAATAATTGGAAGCCAGAACAGCTGCCAGGAAAAACAGTATTTCACTCAACGACAACAAATTGCTCAGCTCTGCTGCAAAATAGCCCACTGAAAAAAACAAAACAAAACACCCAAACCACAAGGGAGGGAATGTGGGAAAAACAGACTCTGCAAGATTCCTAAAACCCACATGATCTGTATACTTGCCTATTGTTGTATGTGGGAGAACAGCACAAGACCACAAGGGTATAAATGCAGAAAACACACACACACACACACACACACACACACACACACACACACACACACACACACACACACATGCACGCACACACAAAACTGTTAAAACATGCATGAGCCATGCTGTCTGCAATATGACCTATCTGTATTGTATATGGCAGAAGGGTGGACAATAGAAAACTGTGAGCTACTTTGTAAATTTCATACAACAATGAAAAAAAAACACTTTATGAAAAGATTGATCAACACTGTGTAAGTACTTTTATATAATGATATTTATATTGGTCTTAGCTAGATTCTGTTAGCCAGATTCTGAATGAATTCAAGGAAAGATTTTTGTCCTGAAAGAGTACATAATGTTATGGGTTAGAATTTAGGTTATTTGTGTATAATGTTGTTATTTATGCATAATGTTTGCAAATAAGGTTATGTTTTCACCCATATCTGTGTATGGTTTTGTTTCTTTCTGTCTTAGTTTTTTTTTTTTTTTTTTTTTTTTTTTTAACAGGATTATAAACAAATTTTGCCAAAATGTGGTGTAAGGATGGGCCATGTCCACAGAAGAAGCCATCACAGGTTAGTGCAGATCTGAATCCAGCCATAAAAATTTTTAAAGTGCTTTCTTAATGTTGCGAGATAGGGCGTTTTTCAATATTTTTGTATTAGTATCTTCGAAAGTAATACACCAAAAAAATCAAGCATATTTATCATGTGATATCAATAGGTGCAATTTGGTCCAAATTTAGACAAAGCAAATCCTTGTACAGCAGACAAATGAATGGAATTGTTGTACATTAACAAATAGGATAAACAATAGGGTAACAAATAGGGTAAATCTCTAGCTGAGATGATGCTGATTCTGTAGCATGCTAACAGTTTGTAACGTTTATTATAGTTGTTACTTTCTCTTTAGGCTAGTACACTATTCCCACAAAATAAATTTTGTTTAGACTTGCTTGGCCTTGAGCTCTTCTAGTTAGTTTTTAAATGATTCTACTTTCACCATATCATAATTTATTTAATGTTGATTTGAAGTTTTCATTACATTATTACAGTATTTGGACTTTAGTCATTATTCTGGCCTTTCCTTGAGTATCTGCTATGGATATATGACTTTTTGACTTATATGAGCACTATTTTATAATTAATATATGAAGTGAAGGGTTGTGCTGCTTCTATTATCCTCATGGAAAACACACTGACACACTGGAGCTGCTGATACTGAAAACCTTCTGCCATCATCTGTATTTTCTGTTTAATGACTATAGCTAATCATAGACTGCTGAAATTGTTTGTACTGCAGGGAACAGAAAGAATATGTGGTTTATTCATGTTAATATGTGATTTAATGGCCGATTTTACTTAAAAATGAAACAATCCCCACTCCCTTATGTGACGTCATGGGCAGGAGAGCCATTGGAGGGGAAAACCCTGAATGCCTCAGGGAGCTCCAGCTGGAAACATGCCTGAGATTATGCATATTTATTGTGTTAGAGCTATTTTTGCCACTTTTTTTTTTATTGGGTATTCCTAGTGGTACTGCTGATTGTTGGCCAAATTTTCCAGAGCCATGGCTAAAAATGTCTAATTTTCTCTTTATTCCAGCCATTTGCTTTTGGTGTTATCATTTTCAGAGCCCTAAATTTGAAATATAAAAATAAATAAATAAATAAATAAAATAAATCAAGCTGGATGTAACAGTTTAAAGGCAGCATTTCTGTTCTCTACGCTGTTGTGAAGAAGAAACTGTAGGTTTTCTGGTTGTAGAAAAAAACGTGTGGACATGAACTGATGGATGCCGAGAGTTGCTGTGGTGCAACCATGATCAACAAAGCAGCCCAAGCAGACCACAATAAATCCTTTCCACAGATTTAATACTATTATTGGACCTCACGGGTATTCCCAGATGCCTACTCCTATTTTTGAACTACATTCACAATAGCTCCTGATGTAAACATCAGTGTGCTATTAATATACAGTATAGCCCTAAAAGCCTGACTTGGATGAAAAAAAAAGATGTAGGTGGGGGGAAAAAAGCGTTATTGTGGTTCTAAATTGGCCAATGAAAGCAGCTTTGTTGGCTAAAATACCCCCAAACCCAGATCCATGATATGGCAGGGCTACACTATTACTGTATATAGCTGTGTTTAGTATATGGTTGGTTCATTGTATCCATTGTATCCATTCACGCAACATTCTGCCACAGGGAAAATGTGCCAATGTAAAATCAAATCCATATTTTCTGAAAAGTGTATATAAATATACTCAGCACTTCACATTATGAAAGTTTTTATCTGGCTTTGGCAAAGTGGAAAAAAGACTCAACAATGAACACAAAATCCACAAAGAAAACAACCCACACAGGCATATGTCCTATATAAGTTGCAGAGATGCTAGTCCCTGCTCTTAACAAATATAAGCAACTCGTAAATTATGTATGGTATTTCTCCAGCCAAAAACGAGGTTATACATCATTGGATTCTGGTCAGATTGGAGGCTGTTTCATGTTACTCTGCTGTAGTCCCTCCTCCACCTCTTCCTCCTCTTCCTGCTGCTGCTCCTTTTCCTCCTCCTCCATATCTTCATCCTTATCTCCCCTTTCCCCATTCATCTCTCCTCCCTCTTCCTCTTTCTTTCTTTCCCTCATTTGTTTTTCGTTCAGCTCCTGCTTTCAGTCTGCTCACTTGGCATGACAAAATAGAAACCTATGTTGTGGAAGCAATTAACTCATGTCTTATTAACACATAAACCGATCAAATTTAGTTTTCATTTAAAATACTTTGCATATGATTATGCAACATTGACAGGAAAATACCAATTTACTGTATTAGTCTCTCTCTGTTCTTATAATTCCAGCTAACAGACTAATTACTGATGCTGTCATTAACAAAAATGGGAATCTTACTGCCAATATGCACAGATAATTTTAGATTATTCTCTTGTTATCATTCATTCTTTTCATAAACTATTAGACATGCCCAGAATCCGTGAAAGGGACCCTGTCAGTAGAAACTGGCAGTGAAGAGGAGACAAATATAACCATGGATGTCAACTCTGACAAGCACTAATTACAGCTAACTGCATATAGCCGGAGGTATTCATAAATATTAAAAACTGTTTTCAGACTTGTGACATGGCATTCTGGGTGAACTTTAAAATAGGGAGACTTTTTTTTTCTTTTCTTTTTTTTTGTTTTTGCCTTCAAAATCCAATCATGTGGGACTGAAAATGGCACCGTGGGATGAATTAGACCGGTGTCAAGTGTTTCTCTTGCATGTGGGTGATTTATATGCGGGATTTTTTTCTCCACACTTCTTCACCTACCTCCAGTTTCTCGATGCGGTCTTTGAGCTGAGTGATCGCCTGCTCCAGCTCATCCACAGCCCTGACTGTGAGCAGGTGAACGTTCTCGGACGTGGAAGCCGGGCTATCCCGCACCATGATCCGGTCCAGGTGCGCCGCCTCTGATGCGCGTCTTCCCCCCCACAGCCCCGCGGCGCTCCCCCGTCTGTTCAAGCTGCTTCGGCCGTCCAGCCCCTTCTCACATTCGGATAGTTTCCCGCTCAACTCCCTGATGGTCCGCTGGTCGGTTAATATTTGGTCCTTTTGCTGCAGAACTGTCTGCCGGAGCTCGTCCGCGGTGGTGCGGAGATAACCCCAGTCCTCTCCCGCGTAAAGAGACGGGTCATCCGCTTGTTGCTGAAAGTTTTTGGTGTTGCACTCTCCAGCGGGGATTGGCGTACAGATGAGTCGACTGACCGTGGGATCGTGCCCGGTGAGTCCAGTGACCCCGTCCAGCCCTCCGAGCCCGATGTTGAATGTTGGCGCTTCTGAATCGGGCGTTTCAGGACCATGGAGAGCGCCCAATGATCCAGCCCGGGCCACGGATCCTCTGGCAGCAGGGGTCTGCGCTGCGGCGTCCGGATACAGTGAGTGGTTGTCGGTCGGTGGTTGGTGTAGTGCCGCGGCATGCTTGGAGGATCCGGTGTGGACGGCGGCGATGATGCAGATAACCGCTCCGATGAAGGCCACCATCCCGGCGGCCAAGATAATAACAATGAACTTCAGGGTGGCGGCGGGGGTGACAGAAAATTAGAAAAATCTAACGATAATAATCTGAGTTCTGTAAGAAACTAAAAGCTCCAAAATAATAAAAGTATCAAATTGTTTTCATTCATAAGACAGAGAAAAATCCTTTCTTAATTTCCTCTTTTCCATCCGAACAACCGATTACAAAACGAGAGTTCCGCACCATAATTGAGTGAACAGAGAACATGAAAACCAGACTGTTACACCTCCTCCTGTTCAGCGCGCCTGTCTTCAGTCGTCAGGCAAAATCCAGCCTGTTAATACAGAGAGAGAGAGAGAGAGAGAGAGAGAGAGAGAGAGAGAGAGAGAGAGTTATGAAGACACATGGCAACGTTTCGTGCTCATAACTTACATTTTTACGCATGTTCTTTGATTATGTTTGCACTGTGGTTTTTATGATCATCTGTCCTGTCCGGGTGTTGTACAAAAACCTAAAGCATCATATGTCTTATATTCTGAATAATATATCAGAATTTTTATCAGATATTACAGCATTTCGAGAGAAACTGGATAGAAGAAATGTATTCCCTGTTTTCCTTACGTTTCTACACCTTGTTCACATCAAAATATCTGATTTGTTTTTTAAATTTTTTTTTTTTTTCTTTTTTGCAAGGAATGCATTCCACGTTCTTTCTGATCTTCTTTACCTTTACATAAAATGACATAAATCATTCATTAGAATAAAACCCCACGGCTGTAAAAAAATGAAATATCATAGTTCATGCAGTTTAAGTTGGATGTTTTTTTTATGATTAATGACTGAAGTTGCTGTACAAATCACTACTAATCATTTATTTCTCTCTACCAACATGAATACAAGTTTTAGATATTTCCTTTATTCTATGGTATTACACGGCAAACACACAAAAAACATGTATTACTATACATATGAGGACATTGTATTGACTTGCAAAAATTCTGTTTCTTTCAGTTAATTCTAATCTGAGCCCTACAATAAATGGCTAATTTTATGGGGAGACACAACGCTGTGTGAACTGTGACTGTGTGAACAGATTTTCTGTCCCCACAATGTAATGAACACACACACACACACACACACACACACACACAGACAAACATATCTTTCCTCCCTCTTTTCTTGAAAGTGGCAACTGACTTTCTTTTTCTTTTTTCGTTTTTCTTTTTTTCATCTCTGCATGCAGAATTAATATGTGTGTTTTTTATGTTAGAAAATTGATTTTCTCCTGCCTTGGGCTTCATAATTTCAAGCACATTACAGACCTGCTGGGATGTGCTGGGAGCACGATCATAAGTCAGCATCAAGACTCCGCTTGGAACGGCTCTACAGCAGCAGAGATGGCAGAATGATGGCTCTGGTGGGGGTCTGTGTGATTGGATGTGGGTGCATGTGAGTTTATGGGTGTTAGCAAGCATGGTACAGACCCAGCTATTAACATGCCTCATTAAATCATGTTTCCCGGGTCAAGGAAGGATCCTTGTTCATCTCAGTGAGATGCAGGCTCAGACACATGAAATTCAAATTGGAATGAATTATGTGTTGACTGTGGGAGAGGAAGGATAATGAGGCACACAATCTGTGAAATCTTAAATATTTGAAAAAAGAAGCTCATGTATAAACCTAATGTGTTATGTGCATTTTCATTGCTGTAAGGAGGTGCTGGTTGGATGTTTTGGCTTGCTGAGATGTGGTGCTGCAGTATTTTCAGCGGCTGTGGTTCCAAATACTTTAATGTAAATTCCCCTCAATGCTGGAATGAAAATGCACATTGCACATTAATTTTATACATGAGCTCCTTCAAATATTAAAGATTTTTTTTTTTTTTTTTTTCCAGAATGTGTGTCTCATTTTCCCTCCAGTAATGAGGAGGGATTTATTTTAAAGCCTTTGGAAAGCCAAAGCCGCTGAAAATACTACAGCGGTTCTGGAATGTTTGGATTTGTTCAGACGTGGTTGCTTATTTATAATATGTGAACAAGTACCAAAAATGTTCAAAGCATTTCAGAACCCCTGTCATATTTAAAGGATGTATTACCAGGGGGCATGTACCACAGTTTGAGAACCACTGTTTTCATTGCTGGAACAAGATGCTCACACAGAGAGGTGACAATCCCTCCTCACAGGAATCATGGCTCTGAGTAAACACTAAATGTTGCTAATGTTGTTTTTGTTGTAAATGCCTCTGTAATATTTGGGTTTTATTATGGCCATTTGCTTTTTCAAAAAGGATAAAAGGGATGATTTAAACACTGGGCCTGGACATGCTTGGATTTTGGGTGAAAATGACCTTTTTAGTAGTAACTTATTAGAATTACATTTCAACACTGCAGAACTGTCCATTTCTAGTCCACCGAGCTTCTAGAATATAAAGAGTACAAGCTCATGAAGTGTAAAATATAACATAAATTATAAAACCATGTCCAGGTGCAACATTCTGGATGTAAAACACATTGCTGATCTATTACAGTATGTCTATTAAAAAAAACAAAAAAACAAAAAAACAAAAAAACAAAACAAAAAAAAAAACTCTGTTCAAGATGTGCAAGCTCCATTTATCATCCCAGTCACTTTTGNCAAAACAAAAAAAAAAACTCTGTTCAAGATGTGCAAGCTCCATTTATCATCCCAGTCACTTTTGACCTTTATATTTATATTGAAATGTTATTTAAGCCTTAATGGAAGTTTTTTTTCTTTTTCATTTTGTTGCATTTTTTTCCACTGGAGTTTATCTAACATCAATCATTGCTTGTGATGGGAATTTGGTCAGAGCCACTCAGTAAGACTCATTTGGAAATCAGACTTCTAACACATTTTGCAAAGTAAATTACTCATACTGCAGCTGAATGGGTTGTTTGATATGTAGCTGAGTGAAAATAGAACAGGAATGTTGCTGTTTATGCATTATTTAAAGCTCTTCAATATCATTTCGCTTTTTCTTCCACAGGATAATCTGTTAAAATACCGGTACAGCTTTGGCTCCTTCCTACAAAATGCTGGCAGGAGTATAAAATGCATGATTACACACAAGATGTAAATACTGTAATGTTCCAGCTCTGATTTGATAAACTATAAACTGTGGAGCATTTTGCCCTCATACATGAATAATGTAACATTTAACATGTTGCTGTATAAATCTATATGCAAAAAAGCGTTTAAGAAGTGATTCAGTGATTTGCATATTGGGTTTTTGTGTTAATATCTGAAGAGAAGAGAAGAGAAGAGAAGAGAAGAGAAGAGAAGAGAAGAGAAGAGAAGAGAAGAGAAGAGGAGAGGAGAGGCAAGAAGATCTGTTTAAAATTCCACTCATGTCTCCAGTTAGTTTATGATGCCATCTAGTGTACAGCAGGTTTCTCTCTCTCTCTCTCTCTCTCTCTCTCTCTCTCTNCTCTCTCTCTCACACACACACACACACACACACACACACAAAACAGCTGTTGG
This sequence comes from Lucifuga dentata, assembly GCA_014773175.1. Taxonomy (NCBI): domain Eukaryota; kingdom Metazoa; phylum Chordata; class Actinopteri; order Ophidiiformes; family Bythitidae; genus Lucifuga; species Lucifuga dentata. Next base: position 103,421 of record VXCM01002153.1, on the reverse strand, counting down.
GCTAATCCATCAAGCCTAATAAACAATTAATTTACAAACCAAAGATTAATAGTCTTTTCCCTCTCTGAATTCTTACATCGATGCAGCTCTGCAGACTCCTGATAGGATAGAATAGAATAGAACAGAAATTTTATGGTGTTAATAGGTGCCACTAAACATCATCATCATCAAGTTAATGTCATGGCACTCTCATCATTACACATAATCATCCAATATTCATCTGCACAGCTTCCAAAAGGAATAAATCACCTGCAGCGAGCTGGAGGAGAAGGTTGGCTGGTATCTGTATCCTTCTGCTGGGAGTTCATGGGGAGTTTACTGACTGACATGTCAGTGGGAAAAAAGAAGTCTAAGTCTACAAGTTTAGAAATATTAAATCTATAAGACCTGTGGGTCCAGAGTGAATTCCAGTGCTGGAATATGATGATTTAAGTCAGGAAAGAAATCTATAATGTTCTCTGCACTGATCTGATGCTTTGATCAATAATGACTCTCTCTCTCTCTCTCTCTCTCTCTCTCTCATCTTTGGGACAGTTTGTCTAAGAGGTGAAAATCTTTCCCTCAGCTGATCTATTAGTGATAAATATTTGTTATAGTTTTGTGTCTATAAATGTTCAGTTGAAAACAGAATATTCCAATAGAGAAAGGTAGAAAGAGGTTCAGTACATTTATTTGTTTTTTCTGTTTCAGATATATGCAGGTTTTTTTTTTTGTTTNTTTTTTTTTTTTTTTTTTTGTCATATCATTGCTGTCTGTGCTGCATTTTGACATGTAATATGATTATAGGATTTTCATGATGTAATACCTCATATGATGAGGTATTAATTTGATCCAAAAATGGGACCTCTAAGTCTAATAGAAAATTGACAGAAAGTTATCTTAACAAAAAAAAAAAAAAAAAAAAAAAAAATGAGGGTGAAGATTGTTTGTTGACCTTGTGTCGAAATAAAGAATTTAAGAATTAAGTTGAAACAGAAACTTGGTTGAAAAAGATGGAGACCCTCTGTCATAGAACTTTGAGCAGATGAAAATGCTGTCAAAACACATATTCTATGTAATAATAATAATAATAATAATAATAAAAAGCATGTCTACACACTTTGTGCTGGAGAGCTTTAATCAATAATAATAAATTCTAATAATATTTCTGGGAACATTATATGATTCAGGGAAATGCTGTTGAATAGCAGGTCTCTGTTATAGCCTTTAATAAATCATAAGGTGAGGTGCGCACGCACACACACACACACACACACAGGGTTTACAGCATGTGTCGTGTGTTTTATGGTTCAGACATGTTTAATTATTTACTCCAGTTGTTCTCAGGCTGTGGTGTCGGTTACCAGCACATTGACTCGGCTCTTCCCTCTTCAGCCCACAGAACGAGTGGAACCTTCAGCGGATGATTTAAGACCTGCGGACCCTCCAGGTTTCAGTTGCACTATTCTAGATATGAACATGTCGGGAATGAATAGTGATCAGCTGCATCGCTCAACCTTGGGGATTTACTCGGTAAGTGACAGATACACTGTGGGGTGACAGCAGAAATTACACGATGGACCTCTCTGAGAGATGCATGAGTGGAATAAAAGTGGCTGTGTGAGATGTCACATATAGATGAGAAAACATGCAGTATATTTGCAATTTCATAAAGACATATATCCTGGAAGAGGGATAGTTCCCAGCATGGGATGTTTCTGGAGAATTTCTTGGTGACTAAGGATTGAAGCTCATTAAAAAAAAAAAAAAAAAAAAANCTCTCTCTCTCTCTCTCTCTCTCTCTCTCTCTCTTTCAGAGCTTGATGGATGAGCTCAACCCAAGCCTACAGAAACTGGTTTCACTGGGCAACAGTTATGTCCAGGCTTTCCAGGGTAAGAAAGAAAGAAAGAAAGAAAGAAAGAAAGAAAGAAAGAAAGAAAGAAAGAAAGAAGGAATGGTTATGGGCTTTCCTTTGTGTAAAATTCACACTCTGAACTTTATATGTACTGTAAAATAAGGGTGATGGGGCTTTATGGTACATGGAGCTCTCAGGCATCTCATTCCAAAGTCCAAACACTCTGGGAATATCCTGCTGCGGTTATTGTCCTGATTATTGGCCTGTAGAGGTTCTTATCTCTGCATTGTCAACAGACGACATATATATACATGAGCAGGGGGCTATACAGGGTTGGACAGGCTTTGCCTCACTGTCATGAATTTTATTCCATGCTGCTGATTTTTTTAAAGTTCTGTTCAGAGGGGAAGAATTCAAAAGGAGATTCTGGAAACTTTTGGACTTTTAATTTGAATCTGATTCTAATCATATCTATGTTTTATATGCAAAAATATTTATCACAATTACCTGTAATCCTCATGCAATGTTTTCACCGAGAAGGTTGTTTCAAATGCGGAGATCCAAATGAAATTCAGCGATAGGCTATTACATTATATGATATTAGGTATCTCTGCCAAAGAGCTTATGTCATCGCCTGTGATTATTGGCAGGAGATCTCAGAAAGTACTGGACAGATTTCAATGAACGTTGCAGATAGGCAGGACTCAGTTTGAGGAAGTCTTGATCAGATTTAAATCATTTCTGAATCAGGATACTGTTTTTGTTGTCAGTTTTTAACATTGTAATATATGGATTTGTCAGCATTTTTGCCTTTTTCTCAAAAACTAAGACAGCCATCCTCAGGAACATGTGTCCTATGATGGATTATCAACAGATAGTTTAGACAAGAGCCATATATTGTTCAGGATCTGGTGGATTAAAGAGGGACTCCACCAATTTTTCACATCAAAATTAGTTTATTGGTCATGGACAGACTCATTAGCATGTGAAAACTACTTATGTATAAGAAGTGCAAAGATTGGAAAACTGTCCAAGGGTTACTTGCTTCCTGTTGGTGCTGATGAGGTTGAATTCATTAAAAATTTCTAACAGTGGCTTTAGTTTTCAAACTTGTCCTCTTCAGCACCAACAGGATGTAACCCCCTGTGATGTCACAGAGGTCAATATGCATATAACTCCCTAAACACAAACAAAACAACCTACAAAAGCCATTCTACAGATGTTTTAAATGACAATACTGGCGATTTTGTATGTTTGAGCCCAAACCTGTATATATTACTGATAACTATTTCCCAAAATATACTACTGGAGCAGTAAATTTAATAAAAATGTTTTTTTTATTTTTAATGTCCCAGACTGCCATTAGTTTCAGTTCATTCAGTACGCTATAAAAATGAACTTGTAGAGACTTGAAACGTGCATGAGATAAGTAATCCATCACAGTGAACACGTCTTTTAAGTTTTTTGTCAAAGTAACTTTATTTAACTGAACCAACACAGAGCTGACAGAAGACAATGTATGCCTCTGCCAGGGAATGTAGTCCCAGGAGAAGATGGCTTTTATTGCTAAGTTCTTCTACATTCAGACTTACATGATGGCAGGTGAAACATTGTGTTTTAAGGTGGGTGTTTCACCTGAACATTTTATTTTGAAAGATTAGGGGATTTGGCAAAGTAACATGGAAAAAAAAATACAGTTTTATGTTTTGAAAAATGGTTGTCAGCAATGTAACATGTATGCAGGGGTATTTACTGGGCTTAAACATGAAAAATTACTAGTATGGTCCTTTAATAGGCTAGGAAAGCTTTTCTTGTCCAGAAAAAACTCTTGAGTCTCACTTTAGTCTTTGGTCTAGGAATGGCCAGAGGATTTAATGTTGTGCTTAAAGTAATGAAGCAGTAAGAGGCTGGAGATTTAAAAGGAGCTAAATTGAGATTTAATATTGGGATTTTGAGTGAGAGTTGATATAGGGACTAATGTAGAAGTAGTGCACTATAAATATAAATGTAGCAATGAGAGCATGGAGACATTCTGTACCAATCATAAAATGCTGTTTTATTGACACTCATGGGTGTTGGGATGCATGTGTGAGCGCGTGCGTGCATGTGTGTGTGTGTGTGTCCTTTAGCTCTGGCTGTAACGAGTGAGGCCTACTTCGCTTTGCTTTCAAAGATCGGAGAGCAAGCTTTCCACACCATTTCCTCACGTTCCATAGGTAAGACGCTTGTATTTTACAATGTATGCATGTATCTCTGTATGTGTGTGTATGCATACAATCGTGACTAAGTGCACATACCAAGGAGGTTATTATTATGATATAAGATCCAGGATGTGAGTGTCTTTGTGTCTTTGTCTTTGTGTCTTGTGTTTTTGTCTTGTGTCTTTGACCTGTTTATGGCCTTTTATTAATTTGAAGAAACAATGTCCTTCCATGGAATGAGGAACAAAGTTTACCTTCAGGCAGCGCTTTATTACTTCTTTCACAATGACTCAGTCCTGTGTGTGTGTGTGTGTGTGTGTGTGTGTGTGTGTGTATGGGTGTGTGTGTGTTCATGCTCTTTGATGTGTATCTGTGTGCGCCATGAAAAGACACAAGAAGGAAATGAATTTTACCTTTAGTTCAGACAGAAGTTAATTATCTGAATTTGGATTGGTTCAAATTAAATTATTTTTAAAGCTTCTATTGATGTCAGTTTTTACACACACAGGCTTGATATAATGTGTATATCAAGAATTCTACCTTTATTGTCAAACTATTCTCATGCTCTGAGCACCGTTTAATTAAAGGGACATTAAAGTGGACATACTATGCTGATTTCAGTGTTCTTATTTTCATTTAGAGGGCTATTTAGAAACCTTTACGATGCTTAATGTGAAAAAACAACCCACACTGATGCACTTCTCCCTTGCTGCAGCACTACTGTGCACACTGAGTGAAACAGCTTTCTTTTTTTTTAATGGCCTCAGTATGCTTCAATATACCTGTCTTTTCATGTGAACCCACCCTCTCCAGCTATGAAAATGTAGAGATTAACCTCATCTGCTTTAAAAGATGATACCAATGGTTTTGCATGTTTTTACAATATGTTACACGTCACATTACTGTGAAAATAACCATTTGTTATCCCCAAATGTACTGCTGGAGCTGTAAAGATTAGGATTATTATTCCTAACTTCCAGTCTGCCTTTAGTTTCAGTTCATTCCCATACACTATAAAAAATAAATAAATAAATTAAAAAAAAAAAAAAAAAAAAGAAAAGAAAATTAGCTGGTAGATACTTGAAATGTGCTTGAGATAAGTAATCCATCATATTAAACAGAACATCTATTATTATTATTATTATTATTATTATTATTATTATTTATTTATTTATTTATTTATTTATTTATTTNATTATTATTATTATTATTATTATTATTATTATTTATTTATTTATTTATTTATTTATTTATTTATTTAATTAATTTGTCACTGTCAAGGTAACTTTATTTAACTGGTCCATCATAGACTTACATGGAAGAAAATGTCAGGAATATAGTTCCAGGATAAAAACTGCTTTTACAGAGAAAACAGAAATGACCTTGCCATCTACAATTGGATGTACATGTTAGCAGGCAAACCCTTATTTTAAGGTGATGTATCACCTGAACATTTAATTTGAAAGATTAGGGGACCTGGCAAAATAACAGGAAAATTAAAGTATGGTTTTATGTTTTGGAAAATGGTTTTCAGTAATGTAATGTAATAGTATTTACTGGGCTTAAACATGCAAAATGATTGGTATCGTCCTGAAAATCCCCTCTCATCTTCCACCCCCCACCCAAAAAGCCCAGTTTTGCCCAGATTGGTCAGCTGTGTCAGGTTTGAGCTGNCTTCCACCCCCCACCCAAAAAGCCCAGTTTTGCCCAGATTGGTCAGCTGTGTCAGGTTTGAGCTGGCAACGCCCACTCAACAATTCAAAAGTAAAGGACTAACCAGTAACTAAGCTTTCAATGGCAGTTTTGGTTTGGATGCATTTCTGTAGGTGTAAACATCATTTTGACACTGCTCAGCACATACTATCACATAAATAAAATTAAAAAAAAAAAAAAATGAAATGCCTCCAATATGCTGTATTGTATATTTTTTTAGAAGTAAACATGCCTGCAGCAACAGGAAAAGTCCATCCTGAGATGAATAGTTTGACAAATTGTGGTGTGTGTGCTTCAATGTGTTTCCTTATGCAGGTTTAAGCCCATCAGTGTCTGGAGGGTGGGGTTGGGGGGTGGGTATCAGATGCTAGTAGGGAACATGAATAATAGAGGATGACAGGCAGTGTGTTGTGCTCCACTCATTTAACCTCACTACTTCAGCACAGACTTATGTTAGCTTTAGTGGTTGGAGTCCAAACTCAAGTGTTTAGTGTAACTTTACTGCAGTGATTCAGTGTTTCTGAGACACTGACATTCAAACCTACGAGTCAGTGCAACTTCTGATAAAAACTGTTATTTAAACCTCTTTGGGAAATTATATCAGACAGACGTGTGTGTACCAATTTCATATTTTATTAGCTGCTATGCATGACTACCAATGTTAAAGCAGCATACTGGCAATCATGCATGTTTGAGCCCAATATATACAACCCACTTTCATGTTACGTTACTGACAACCACTTCCCAAAATATACTACTTTAGCACTAGATTTTAGATTTGTTTTTCCTACCTCCAGACTGCTATTGGTTTCACTTCATTCCAGTACGCTATTAAAAGCAACTTATAGAGACTTGACCTGCTAGAGATAAGTAATCCATCACAGAGAACAAGATTGTTTTGTTGAAGTAACTTTTTTTAACCAGTCCAACATAAAGCTACATGGAAGACAATATATGTCGCATGAGAAGGCTCTTACAGATAAATTAAAATGGCCGTGCATTCAACAATTGTGCATAATGTTAGAACACAAAACAAGATTTGATTTTGAAAGATTAGGGAATTTAGAAAAATAATAGGAAAACGTATATACGGTTTTATGTGCTGGAAATTGGTTGTCAGTAACGTAACATGTGGGTTGTAAATATTGAGTTTAAACATGCAAAGTTACCAGTATGGTCCTTTAATATTCATTTGCAGAGTTCCAGAAGTTACTAAAATTGTTTAGACTACACAAATTTGCTAGATTTGTGTGTGTGTGGCAGCATCATTACTGTCATGTCTAGAAGGTTGAAGCTGAGTCACTGGACTGGAAAAAAAAATAGTTGAAAAAGGCTTTTTCAGTTTTAACTCTAGTGGAAGCAGGTACCGGCATTTATTCCCAAAAGGCAGACATGCTCACACTCATCAACATGATGGTGACAGTTTCACCCCTAAAGTGTACACCACATTCAACAATGGGGTGAAGCTATTACATCATGGAGGGGGGCCTTAAAGAGACAGTACCTAAAATGACCTGTTTTCACTCAGTGTACACAAGCTTTTTTTTTTTTTTTNTTTTTTTTTTTTTTTTGCACTTTCAAGCATTCCAAATGGTTCAGAATAGACCCCTAAATTAAAATATGAACGTGGAATTTGGACAAATAATATCTCCTTTAAATAAATGATTTGAATTTGTCTTTGTCTTGAAGGGAACATCCTGATTCAAATTTCTGAGAGCCAAAGGAGACTCATGTTGGAGCTGGAGGGAGTTGTAAGTTACATTAACACTACATTTAATTGTCTGTTATAAGTCTTTGAGAGTAAAAGCAAGCCTTTCTTGTTTTATGTTTCACATATTCATTACGATTTTGTTTGTCTTGATGTAGTTCCATTGGTTCCACTCTGACGTTATTTTGGAGATGGAGAATAACATTAGACTGGACAAAGACTACATATCAGTGAGTGACAACTGATCTTAGGCACATCAAAATCAAAAGAAACTTTAACTAAAATGAAATAATTGTCAAGAATACTTATAGACTCAACAATATCTGGTGTGTGTCTGAGACCTAAGAAATGAATATGCAGTATGCAATGATTGTTTAATACAATAAGTTCTTCCTTCATAAGGAGTTAATAATTCATTCCGTTAGGAGAGATGTCCACTAAATGTTTAGCCAAATGCTACATGTTTCCTGCTTGTAATTAGAACTGCAGTAGTCATTTGATCACAGGATTGACCTACTTGATTGAGTGATTGATTTTAACCTGATATTATCGATAATGTAGAATCTCAGTGACTAAGATAAGAGCAGATGTGATGTAAAGATTTTCTTTGTCCTCCAGGGCAGCAGGAGGCGCTATGAGATGGAAGTCCACAGCCAGGCAACCATCCTCGACAGACAGCTCAGAAGAGGAGCTAACCAGGTTGCATGTGACAGATAATTAGATATGATAGAAAATTAGATGGAAAATGCATTTATCAGCCTCAAGCAGTCTTGCAAAATTTGACAAGTACTCTTTGTTGCATCGGATGTTCGGGTGGGGTTACACATGGAAAACCACCCACAGCCATCCTCACTGGCTGTACATTTTGGGTGGGTAAGTAGAGTTATCACAAGCTCCAAGAAACATCAAAGACCCTCTTAATTTTTTATGGCATTTATCCTATAGGTGGGGCTATAGATACATAATGAATTTAAATAAATTTAATGAATTTAAATGGCCATAACTCATAATGACCATAATGATTTATAATAATTTATTATAAGGATTGTGCTATTTTGCACTATTCAAAGCTCTAATTTCTAATACAGAATGTAGGTATTCTGCAGAAATCATTGCCACCATGTCTGTGGTTGTGAACCATACAAAATATTTTAAACATTTTCCATCAGCCATCATTGATTACCGTAAATGCTGAAATAAAAACCGGTATTCAAATAATAGCAGAGAGTAATTATAGCTGGAGCATGGTTAGCATGAAAAAATAAAGGCGGTGGTCATATAAACACCAAGTTTGTGGTCACTATGGGTATATTAGTGGCCGTTAGTGTATTTAGCAGTAACATACACTTGTCTTTAGATGGCAGTAGCTGCATTTGAAGTACCATACTGCTATACAGGAAAACTGAAGGACATTAATTTACTATAACACCAGCAGAAGGAAACTTTGGTGAAAAGCATGACCCCTAGATGGAAATTTGATATGAATTTTAAAGACAGAGTTTTGCAATATGCAGAAGAAAATTCCAGTGAGGAAGCTGCAAGACATTTTAATATTGATCCAAACAGAATTAGATATTAAAAAAGCTGAAGAACAAGCTCTTGCTAGCTGACAAGAGGAGAGCACGACTAACTGGAAGTGGGAGGAAAAAACATTTAGAACATTTTTACATACAGCTTAAAACTAGAAATAAAGGCCTCCTTCTAATAAAAGCCCGCCTTGTTCTCTCGGCAAATAAAGTCCGGCTGCTATTTGAGTATTTATGGTAATAAGACTACAAAGCCTTGTTGAATTTCTTTTGAAATTCTCTCTGACTCGTTTCTTTCACAGTGCCTATGTGTTCGCACAGTACATGCTCATGTATATATGATGTGTATCCTTAGGATGGCAGTGACTATGTGAAGTTCCTCAGGGAGAGTCATAATGAGGCTCTGAAGGAGGAAGAGAGGCGATATCGCTTCCTGACTGAGAAACACTGTGGCTTCATAGAGTCCACAGTCCACCTCATGAATAAGGTGTGCACCTGCTTTAAACTGAATGCACAAAAATCTTTTCTGCTTTGTTTTGACTTTGGAACTGTCTGATCAGAAGATCGGGTATGTCTCACGACTCTGCATATCAATAAGATCACCACAGGAAAGTGAAATATAATTCATAATAACTCATAATGATTATGTGAGATTTTATTGACCCCCTGCAAGGAAATTCTCCTTGTCCATATGAAGGGTCAGAAGCTTGAGAACAATAAACTCCCTGTCCTCTTTTTACTCCACCACCCTACTGACCCAACTCACCATTTTACTGCGCCTGCAATAAACCCCACCCAGCTGGCCCTGAAGCAAACAAAAATAGTTATGACTGATTATTGACCTACTGTATGTCTTCTGTGGAATAAGAAGTCCTATAACCCTCTGAAGTCATACATACATTTAATATTAATCATCTGTTATAACATATAGCAACAAGCTGATGAAATCTTCCTTCACCTTCAAAGGCCTGACACCAAAACTAGCACCTTAACTCAACAAGCTGGATAATTACTTTGTTATGCTGAGCTCATTCTGGCAGTTTTCATCACATACAATATATATCATATTTTTCAGTGGAACCAGGGGCTTCAGGTTCTTTTCAAAGGCTCAAGTTCTGTACGTTTGAAGTGAGCAGACTGAAAGTGTTTTAAAAAAGTTCAATATATGTAAAAACATCTTTAGCAAGTTATTTTGTCATTGTGTCCTGCAAGGCCACAATAACAGAGAAAATTCTACTGTAGTGTGATGCATGTTTGATGGAGTCTTCTATACTTGTGACATTCTGCCAAGACAAGTGAACTTATTTTATTTATTTATTTGCCTTGTGGAAGAAATTATTATTATTATTATGATTATTATTATTATTATTATTATTATTATTTGCAGTGCAGCTTTTCAGATTTAGTTAAAAGTAAACCTGCAAAAATAACTTCAAACTCCAGAAAGTTATAAAAATGAGCCTTGCATGCGTGTGTGTGTGCGCGCACTTGTGTGTGTGTGTGTGTGTGTGTGTGTGTATGGCAGACAGGTGGGACTCTCCAGCAGAGAGCTGATGGTTGGAGAGAAGAAGTAAAGGCCACTAGAGAAGCTGAGGCCAGACAATCGTCCTGTACTCTGGGCAACATGGTGAGCTGAGAGCGACAGAAAACCATGAGTCACAGAGGCAATACATTTACTGAGTACTCCTCTGAGTTCACTGAGCGAGTTACTCCAGCAGAACTTTCGGGTAGAATATTTATAATTCCCTGCATATGCTGGTGTGAGACATAATTCTGTTTGAGGCGACTGTGCTGAGAGAAGCTGTATAAAGGATCAAAAATGTATAGAAAGATTTGAAATAGAACAGAATTTGAACTAATTAAAACTTGCAAAATGTGCTGAAACGTAAAGCCTAATTTTATTTAACTTGATATTTATTCCACAAGATACAGCATATTTATTTAGAGAGGTGACAATAAATGAAACACAGATGAGATTTAAGCCATAATGTTTTTTTGTGGTGTGATGCAGTTTCATTCTGATTTCATGATTATATGCAATAGTTGGTGGAGGGAAGCCAGGAAATGACTGCAATCTTATTTGTGTTACTGGAGCGCCCTCTGTTGGTTAAATTTAAAACCACAGGAATGAAACACGCATGACAGGCATAATTCTGTTACAAAGAAGCTTTATGAAACTTGAAGCTTAAAAATGAGAGACATAAAGTAAAATTTTTGACATATAAGAAATATGTAATTGTGACAAACCTGTTTGTTTTTTTTTTTTACCCGAACACTGTCAGTATTTATTGTTCAGGGTGGTGAAAATAATCATGGACTACTTCAGTTTGTCTGTAAGGATATCTTAAAAGCAGTATTCTGGACCTGAGTCACTAAGATTTGACTTGGACTTGATAAACAAATTTACTGACTTGACACTTGGTATAATCAAAAAAAAAAAAAAAAAAAAAAAAAAAAAGACGATACTTGAATTTGAATTATACTTGATTTTACTTGGACTTGAGCCTTTTGACTTGGAAAGACTTGATACATTCCCCTAAGTGTGCAGTGAATCAACTCTCCATTTTCAAGAACCACATTCAACCAATCAGACAGCCAATCAAGATGCACGACAATGAAACAACATTTGATTAGCACTTTGAAATTAGCGACGATACCAAAAATATTAGCCTTTGCTTACAAAAACTATGTTGTTCACAACAGCAAAAGGGTTGTAATATGCAGAATCTGCAAACTGAAAATTATAGACTCAGACACATCATCAAATTTTGTTTGGCAGGTGAAGCTGCTAAAATGTTAAGTTGAGACAAATGGGTTTTGTTTTTGAGTGTTCTAGTGCTTAGTTAATATTTGCACACATCTGTAACAAGTAACTAAGTAACTTGTAACATTCCTGGTTGAAGGAAAAAGTCCATCCTAAATGACTTCCTCTTGTTGAGGGATGCATAGCCTATACTTCACAGACATATTAAGCTTTTGCTAATTTGTTCTATGTTGATATTTTAAATTTTTTTTTCTATGAGAAATTGATCGATGAAATTGATTGATAGAATTTGTAAATGTGATGATGTCAGCAAGTGATGCATTGTTTCAATTAAATTTAATAGGATGAACAATGTCAGTTGAGTGCCAAGACTTGAGACTGACTTGTAACTTGCCAAACAATGACTTGTTCAGCGGTTTTGCTAACCAGGTGTGGGTATAACAAAGTCAGGTCAAGTTTATCTGTAGCCCAGTATTACACACAATGTCTTAAAGAGCTTAACAGGCCCACACATCAGTGGTTCCAGACCTATTCCAATCTCTATAAGAAGAAAAGGAAAAATTCTATAAAAAAACAAAAACAAAAAGTCCTTAATATATAAGGGAAAAAAGAAGAAGAAACCTCAGGAGAGGCAATTCAAAGATAGATTCCCTCTCTGCAAATGACCAGGTGTGCAATAGGAGCTGCAGGTGGGGAAACAGGTAAAATTACAAACATACAAAAAACAATGAAACATTACAGGATGATATAAATAGCAAATAAGCAATGATCCACTAAGAGGATCCAGAAAGATGTAGTCAATATGAAATCATTGTCATGGTGCTTCAAGACACGAAGCACATGACATGAGCAGTCACATGACATGAATGTCCACTTGTCCAATATCCACAATGTCCATTTCAGAGAGAAATGAAAAATATGGAATGCTGTGGTACTTGAGAACCACTGACTTGGTGCTACGTCTGCTAAAAAGCATTGCTCCACTGAAGAAAAACACTGAATGCAAATTTCAAATTCATGCTGTTACAAAATAGGAATCAACGAACCTGCTCTTTGAATATGACAACTTTTCATCTCAAAGCAGTGAGGTTAAAGCCATCAGTTTCAGTCTGTTCCTGATTGGAAGGTGACAGTATGATAACCATCAAGGGATTAAGCTGGTATCTGTGTTTGTTGGAGTGTGATGTGAGATTTATCTTTGTTTATTTCATTTTCCCTGGAGGCAGCAGCTATAGTACGATGATGTACCTGATGTACACTGTCAAAACACAGGCGGCTCATTTTGCTGATTGACTGGCACATAAAGACTTAGAAGAGTTTAATCAAATGCTAAGATCATTGCACGATGTAAACATCAAGCTACATCTTCACGTTCGGAATCAGGGCTGCTTTTGCTGATTCAGATTTGACCTCATTTCCTTCTTTCTTTGTCTTTTTTCCTTCTTTCATTTCTTTTTTCTTTCATTTTGCCTTCCTTCCTTTCATTCTTCCTTCTTTTCTCTATTAGTCATCATTTCTTTCAACCATCCTTATTCCTTCCCTCTTTTCTTATTTATTTCCTTATTTCCTCCTTTCCTTCACCAAATGACCCTATTTTGGGGATTTTCTTTAAATTTACTGCTCTGAAGGGAACCATTCCTCATAACGAGTACTTTTTACTTTTGATACTGGATACTTTTGATACTTGAGGGATTTTTCCTGCTAAATCCTTACTTGTCATGGATTATACTGTATGTCCGTTGTAGTATTACTACTTATAACTCCTTTTAAGGATTTCAATTTTATTTCCAGCACTGAATATAAAACTTGCTCATTAACACCAAACAGTGAGCTCTGGCTTCATGGCTCAACTTGCTCCGAAAAAAAAAACAAAAAAAAAAATAAATAAATTTTTCCTTCAATGATGCTGAGTTAAGGGGGTTTCTGGGTAATGAAGTCCTCAAATTTCAAAAGGTCACAGCTCCCATTTGGGGCCTATGAAGTGTGAAATCTTACATAAATCAATTACACAACTGAGAGGTGAGCTGATGCCTGACTGAGTTTCTGACTGGCTGTTGTTTATTGTGGATTTAAATTGTGACAGCTGCAGGAAATCAATGTCATGTCAGTGATAATCAGCTCGTTTTTTTATGTGTCATCGCTCGTACAGGAAGAGAGCAGGAGGAGAAGAGAGGAGCAGCCACTCGGCAACGTGCCATCGAGAGGTGAGATGTTAATATGAACAGTATTTGACAGGTTTCATTTCAAATCTTTATATCCTTTCTAAAAAAAAATACACTCAAAGGACCATACTTGTGATTTTGCCTGTTTGAGCTCAATAAATACTGCCTGCATGCTATTATGTTACTGCCAAACATTTTCAAAAGCATAAAATCCGATTTGATGTTTTGTGTTATTTTGCCAAATCCCTGCCAAATTTGCCTGATAACACTTATTCGTGATTGTAGAAGACACTGTCATTTTAATTTATTGGTAAAAGCAGGGACTGTATTCCCTGGCGGAGACATACATTTTGTATGTGGCGCTCCATGTTGGATAGGTTAAATTAAGTAACTTCTACAAAAATATTTAGTAGATGTCGTGCTGTGATGGATTATGTATCATGTATCTCAAGCATATTTCAAGTCTCTACAAGTGGGTTTTTATAGTGTACTGGAATGAATTGAAACAAATGGCAGTCTGGAAGGTAAGAAAAACAATTCTAATATTTACCACTCCAGTAGTAGGTTTTGGTAAATGGTTGTCAATAACGCAACATGTATGCAGGTTGTATATATATGGGGGCTCAAACATGCAAAATCTCCAGTATGCTCCTTTAAACCTCTGGAGCCAAAAGTGTAATTTCCATCAAGTTTGTCTTTCAGTTTCTACCTGAAAAGCTACACTGTAAAAAATTATCTGCTAGACAAAACATTAAATTTGCATTTGCACCAAGCCTACAAACAACAATTGCCATTTGTTTACAGAATGTGAAAAACTGAATCCAAAATGGATCAAATGAAATCAAATGTGGAAGAATGTCTAAATTTTTTAAATGTTTTTTGGGGAATTTTTCATTCTTTATATTTCTTTCTTTCTTTCTTTCTTTCTTTCTTTCTTTCTTTCTTTCTTTCTTTNTTTTTCATTCTTTATATTTCTTTCTTTCTTTCTTTCTTTCTTTCTTTCTTTCTTTCTTTCTTTCTTTCTTTCTTTTTTAAGAATTAATTATTTGTTTGGATTGCTTTTTTCTGTCTCCACATTTTGAGACTTGCTTTAATTTTCTAAACTTATCTAGACTTAAGTTAAAGATCAAAACTTTGCAGAATCAAACACTTATTTTTCCCTTTTTAAAAAAGGTTTTTCCTGGAATCAATTTCTTTTCTTTTCTTTTCTTTTCTTTTCTTTTCTTTTCTTTTCTTTTCTTTTCTTTTTCTTTTTCTTTTTTTTAAAGAAACAAGTGCAAAATTGGTAGGCTTGGCAGAGATGATTTTCACGTTTTAGATTTTCGTGTATTTCATTTGTCATCCCTACAGCTCCGTCTCCCCTGGGAACCCGATCTCGCTCCAGCTCTCTAGCAGAGTCAGTGGGAGGTGGTGATGGAGGAAGATCCATGAGAGCCTTTGTAGCCCACCAGCCGACTTCCTCCAATCCCACCCTGCTGCCTTTCACCAGGGGAGAGATGATCACCGTGTTGGTGCAGCAGCCCAGGAATGGCTGGCTGTACGGACGTGCTGACAGTAGTTCACGGTGAGAGAAGTTCTTCATGCATGTGAGTTTCTGTGTTTGTGTAAATGGGTTTTTGTCCATGTGCATGTGTACCTGTGCATGTGTCCATTTTACTACTTCCTGTTACAGACTAATTATATTCATTAGTGATTCAACCTACTGCTGGTTTACACAAGTTGCTTCCTTTGCTGCTTTAGACTATTAAGTGGTTCCTCTATGTTGGGGGAAAAAAAAAATCATCAAATGAAAGCATTTGGAGAGTGCATCTCCATCAAAGCTGCACAAACCTCCCAAGCTGCTATTTTAATGATACAAAATCATGTTTAAAAATTTAATCTGCATGCAGAACACACAAAATAGAAAATGATTCTGATTGGCTGATGGGCCTTGATTTCTGGAGTGCAAAACATGCAAAATGTTTGGCACTGAAAATTTAGTATTCCATACTGTCTTCAACAAAATGTAATCAGTTGTTCCTTGGCTGGTAACCAAAGTTTTGATGAAACTTAAAAATAGCCTATAAATCGTTTACAGGACAGTAGCCACCATGACTAATACTGGTAATTAGAAATTAACGGGACTCAGAGTTAGCCTAAATTTTCCAAGATTCACTTGAGTCACATTAGTGGTAGTAGAAGACTCATATAGTCATGCTTAGCAAAATTAAAATATAAAGCAAGTCCAGCTTTTTATTTGTGTGAAAGAGTGTCTTACTAAGTATTTTTTATTTTTTTTTGTAAATAGCTTGATAACTCACAAACAGACATATCAGATGAAAATATCACCTACTTGCTGAAGATAATGATGCACTTTATGTTTACAAAAGCACAACTTTGCCAGGAATATACAGAAGATTAAAGGAATATAGGAAACAGTGAGCAAGCAGTCTTCCAATTAATAAGGAGAAAATAAGAAGTAATAAAATAAGGCCAAAACCAAATTCAAATGTGCTTTGAGTCATACGCTGGATCTCTCAGGCACACATTAGGAGTCCTAAAAGAGCTCTGATAGCAAAGGTCTATAAATCATAACATTAACACCTAAATTAACCTTAACACCATTAATTTCTGTCCTTCTCATCCTCAGTCAGGGATGGTTCCCAGCTGCCTATGTGGAAGCAGCGGAAGATCCTCCAAAGCCCAACATCTCCAGGTAATTATGTAATTTAAAGGACAATACCAGTGATTTTGCATGTTTGAGCCCAATATATGCAAACCACATACATGTTATGTGACTGACATTATTTTTTGAAGCATATTATTGGAGCGGTAAATACTAGAATTGTTTTTCCTGCCTTCCAGACTGTGATTGATTTTAATTCATTCCAGTTTGCTATTAGAATCAACTTGTAGAGACTTGAAACATGCTTGAGATAAGTAATCCATCACATATATGACTATGTGATATGAGATGACACAAGACCGGGAATAAACTGGAGGCAGAGGCTTCTGAATAAAAATACAAATTGACTTAAAACTGAATAAAGTGTCCTATCTGTAACATAATGTCTGTAGATCAAATAGAAACAAGTAGCAAAATAACAGGAAAACTATAATACGCTTTTATATTTTACAAATTGGTTGTCAGTAACATAACATGTATGTAAGTACTATTTATTGGGCTTAAACATGCAAAATTGCCAGTACGGTCCTTTAACTATCATGATTCTTATCATGCAAACCTCAGCCTGTTACGGATATTTACTATCACAACTCACTCTGAAAATGC
This sequence comes from Lucifuga dentata, assembly GCA_014773175.1. Classification (NCBI taxonomy): domain Eukaryota; kingdom Metazoa; phylum Chordata; class Actinopteri; order Ophidiiformes; family Bythitidae; genus Lucifuga; species Lucifuga dentata. Next base: position 86,241 of record VXCM01002153.1, on the reverse strand, counting down.
AATAAACATATGAAAGATGGAATTAGAGACCGTCATTAAAAAGCAGTTGTGAAAGCAGCATTCTGCCAGGAACGCAGCAGCTTCCAGCATTAGCATGTACACTCCATCCTCCACATCTGTAGAATAATATACTGTCATTAGTATCCTCATCTCCTGAGAACCACTATGAATATTTATGAATCAGGGAGTTCAAAGAATATCTGCTGTGACTGGTAACTCTGCTAAGCCAGGAAAACACGCTGATCATAATTACACAGAAACACATGGGAAAAGTTGCATTTATGTTGGAGTCTAAATCTCATCTAATCTGATATATAGACATGAATTTTTGTCAAAAGTACAAACAGAAGCACAGATTCTCCACAGATTCTCCTCGTTTTATGTGTTCTCTTCATATTCTCAATATTCAATATTCTCTTCATCAACCATCATCTGCTCCTCTTTTCTGATAAAAATGTGAGTTTCAAATGGAAAAATAATTGCTAAATGTCCATATCCTGTCTGGATGGAGGAAAAGACAGCTGTATGGCTGGATGATGGATCTATTGATGTGTGGATGGATGGATGGATGGATGGATGGATGGATGGATGGATGGATGGAGAAAAGGACAGATAGATACTGGATGTATGGATGGATTGGTGATCCATGGAGGAAAGGATGGAGGATGGATAGATGAATGGATGGAGAAAAGGATATATGGAGAAAAGAACAGATGGATGGATGGATGGATGGATGGACGGATGGATTAAAGGATAGATGAGAAAAGAACAGATGGATGGATGGATGGATGGATGGATGGATGGATGATGAATGGATGGAGTACTTCACCCAAAAGCCATGACCTTCCCACCCTACAGAATAAATCCTACATTTCTCCATGTTGTTTTATGAGACAAACACTTTTAAAACAGGGTCAATATTAACCTGTAATAATAGCAGGAACTATTTAAAATATTCAGGTCACCCATTGCTGTGAGGTGTAAAACACTACTCAGTCACTGTGGATATGTGCCACAGAGTGTTTTGAGTGTTTTTATGGTTGTGGTTTGTGTGATTTCAGTCATTCCACCCTCCAAAGCAACAGCAGCATGACCAACCTACTCGACCAATTAGGAAGCAGCAGCCACAGCGGAGCTCCGCCTCCTCCTCCTCCACCACCACCATCATCTCTATCTTCAAATAAACACTCCGAGTTGCGACCAATCACACCCACCTCTGACAGGAAGGAGTCAAATTCCAATGATAAGGTATGACCATAAATGTGTCTGATATCAATCTATTCAATATTGATCAATCAGCTATTTATCAAATGACTCATCAGTTTGTTTCTATTGTGAAATTCCATTTCATCTGCAGTCTTTGATTTTGAGTTTTGTCAGAATTTTATGCCAGAATTTAAGTAGCTTAATTGCTGTGGATTTAGTTTAATGGCACATCAAGTGAACACACACTGGAGAATGAAGTTTATCTGAGCCTATAAACAGGAAGAGGAAACTGGTTCCTCATTTCCACCAACACGGTTCCAGCACCAGTGCTCAGCTTGGCCTTGCTAATATGCAGCCTCCATTCATGCTAGCTTGGGAGCTGAACAAACGTCATGATTGATAGATTCCTTCTTTAACTTCTTCATCTTCTTTATCCTGGTTCTCTCTTCTGCACCATATTGCAAGTAATGTACTGGCGTCTTCTACAGTTTTGTTAGTTTCCGTGCTGAAATGCTACTAATCTGCTGCTGGTTGTTAGAAAATTGCGGTGTAGATAAATGACAACAGTAAGTTTTGGGGGGCCAAAAAAAAAAAAAAAANAAAAAAAAAAAAAAAAAATGGCACAGGAACTTTTTGTTTCAGCTGAGCACCTGCATTTCTGTGGCAGAAACCCATTTTGAAATGTGGCACCAGCCCCTGTGGAATCAGATATGGATCATATGCTAATACATGGAACGCTTTTGCTTTTTCTCCTCTATAAATATGGCGTCTCCCCCTCTGTCCAGCAGGGTCACTGTGGCAAAGTGCTGTTCTCAATGACGCCACAGCCCTCATTCTGGTGGATGCAGGGGGGGAGCTCCAGCTGCTGATGGTGTATAGATGAGGAGGTTGTGTGCATGTGTGTGTGTGCGCTTGTGTGTGTTTCTGCATATGTGTGTCTGCCTTCTTTTCAGTGCTGTAACATGTGTGGAAGATCTATTTGAGGCCTATTTATCCCAACTGAACAGGTCTGCTAAGGTGCTGCTGCATGAACGCTAAATGCTAAATTATTTTCTTTATTAGCATTTAGAAGCACATATGTGGTGATTTGAGTGAGATTTCTGCACTGAGATTCTCACAGGCAGGAACTCAAGATGATAGTTTTAGAGTTTTTTAACCATGGTCGCTCAAATCTTGAACAAACAAAGGATGGTGCTTTCCATGACCTCAAGACATGTCAGCTTTGAAGGCTTAAGCATCTTGTTCTCAAACAACCAATGAAGCAAATGACGAAGCAAATTTATTGCTTCAATATTTGAGCTGTCATATCTTGAGATGTCTCTGCTGGATCTCTGTAGTTTCCTACTTCTCTGTTGTGAGAATCTGATTCTGCAGTTTGTGCGAGTACCTGCCACATTAAGAGGTGTGTGTGGAACAGCCTGTAGGAGGACAGAGGAGAACAAAACCTCTAGAGCCTGCTGAGACTCCATAAGTGCATGTGTCTAATTTCTGTGGTTGTGATCGGCCTTCACTTAACCCTCTGTTCATTTTTCATGCTTTTCTATAGAGAACACAACCTCGGCCAGAACTCTTCCCAAGGTAAGAGCATCACACGTAACAACAGAGCAGACAGGTACTGAAAACAGAAGCCACTCGTGCTGATGATATTTCTGAAGTATGTAATGAAACCATCAAATCAGAGAACAACAGATGAGGGCAGAGATCTAAATGACGTAGAACTGTGTTCCATTTAATTTTGAAGTGCAGTTTGGTACTGAAACCGTTTCAGCTGCAGCCATTTGGGAATGATGGCTCTCATGTTCACTTTAGGTAAACTGTTTGCTAGATGATGCTTGTACAGTTGGAAATGCAGCATTTCTCTGAAATTTCATTGTTTCTCTTACTCAATTATTGTGATTGGAGACTATCTGGCAACAGGGCATTTTCTGATATTGTTTTTCTCCACTGTTTTTGTCTCTCTTCCTCAATTTCCTCCCTTCTTTCTCTCTTCCTCCATGTTTTGTAGAGGTACAAACCCATTCGCAACAGTGAAGTTGAAGCCCACGTCCACTAATGACAGATCGGCTCCATATCTACGTCGTTGATGGCAACTTAACCCTGATGCATCAGAAATGTCTTTTGATCCTGATATTTTCATATTCTGACCATAACTTGTTTTGCCATAATATCCCAGCATGCTCTGGGAGAAGAACATGACATCAAAATCTGATCTTAGCCATGTACAGACAAGTATTAGAGATGCATTTTTAGGTTTTACTGCACATCTATTTCTAGATTTTGTTGCCTAAAACATGTCATATATTAGTTCTCTTTTACAATCATAATGAACCTTGCATTGACACTGAAATGCTGATTTATGTGATGTTTGATTGAATTAGATATTTGGGTGGGATTCATTAAAAAAATCACAGTAATTACACAGTGTCACACTAAGTAAGCATCATGATAACTGATACTCATTCCTAAAGCTTCCATCATATACTTATGACTCATTCATAAAGCTCATCATAAAGCTTCCATGATGTCTCAGGTAAAACCAGTGAAAATCAGCATGTTAATGAGCTGCTTCGTATTTAAGAGCCACATTTTATACTGCTTCAAAGTGAAAATTTGATGTTAAATTGGCAAAGAAAATGTAAATTCTCTGTTTCAAAGCTCTGAATTTTAAGAGATTGACATGAATATAACTCATCCACACATCGGCACACAGAAGGTGTGCCGATGTGTGATGTGCGAGAGAGAGAGAGAGCAGATTGGATCAAAACTCGCCACTTAAATACACTGACTGATCAACTGAGTGGACTTAAATATCAAACTGTTTGATCACTTACACATGCGAGGCAAATACAGTTTAAAATGCCAGTCATATTTTATATAGCTGAAATTTACAACCAGGCTCAAACAAGTATTCATTTTTGTGTGACGGTGTGTTTTATGAATCACTTCCCCAACATGTAAGTCTGACTCTGTGCTTTATGAATCCCTCTCATTGTCTTTTGGTACCTTCTATCTATGGTCTGTATATAATGTACAGATAATGTATAATGTATATTAAGGAAACATGCGCTCCAGACCTGCTGAAGTGATGTTGCATCAGTGTCTGCAGTGTAATCCATCTCACACGTTCCAGTAATCTAGAGTAGATGCTGGTAAATTGCCCATCAAGCCAAATCCATCCCCTGAACAAAATTTTTTATGACTCTCTGACAAAATCTGGAATGTTACTTTAATAAGGGTACATCACAACTGGCCACTATAAATATGCATTGTCTCCATCTAGTGAAGAGTATTTAACTGCTCACTATGTGTGCAATCTTGCCATCTGGTGGCAATTGTTGTCTTTTTCTTGCTTTTTTTTAACTGTTAAATTTGGTTTGGGTGTATCGGGTGTTTCACTCCGATTGGTGAAAATAATTTAGAACAGCCAAATCATAATGACATGATAATATCAATGACTCACTCTACAGTGACCACATAAAATGTCCACTTTGAAAAAGGGATTTTATATTTCCTACCTTAATGTGACCTTTGGCATTGGAAGGAGGCAGTTAGTTTGTCATAGTCAGGGATCAGGCCTCCACTGAATAGCGCAGACAAAATCAGACCCTCGGCCAAAACTAAAAGCCTCCAAATCCGGAATGTTTTATAGCTCAGGGATGGATACTTGATGCCAAAATAGTTACAGTATAGCTAAATAATTAGTAATATCTTTTATTATTGCCTTTGTACTGTGTCACTATCAAATTCCTGTTTTTTTTTTTTTAATCAAGTCTATGATTTAACATTAACTGTATCCTGTGGAAAATGTACTGTAAAGAATAATAAGATAATGTAATATATTGCAACAATTCAATAAAATGTTTCCACTCTACAAAGGTGTTTCTGATTAACTGACACGTTCAATAAACAATTATTTTAAACATGCGTTCAGATATTAAAAATAACAGACATAACCACAATTTCACATCGGGCAACAAAGCAGAATGGCACAAAGTAACTCTGTCTTTCTTTTTGTTGTCAACATACATAGCATTTTCTTCTTTTAATATTTCTATTTCCTCTTTCTGGGGGCCTTGACCTCTAGTTTGAGGATGCATTACCGCTCTCTACATTGTGAAATACAGGCACAGCCATGTTTTTTCAACAAAACTTTATTGGAAATATCGACGGACAAAAACAAGCAGAGTTTGTCTTTAAATGTGTCTTTACAGTGTAAGTACCCCGGTCGGTCGAGCTTTAGAGCGATTACGTGATTGATCAATCAATTATATATTGGGTCTCTAGTTGGAAAGAAGAAGGTTTACAGACAAAATACAGCTGTGGAAGATCCAGTGGTTAAAACAGGAAAAGGTTCTGTTACTCAGTTCAACAATTTTATGATGGCACAGCCTGATATCGATTGCTCATCCTGGGGATGCACGAAGTCTCCATTAGGTGAATTCTCACCCAACGTGATGCACATACCACCATGTGTATAGATAAAACTTAAGGCCTTTGTATGCTTTAAAAGACGTAAAGACAAAAAAGAAAAGAATAAAGAACAAGTCGGTGAACACATCCTGGGACACTGAGTGGCTTTGTTCTTAACAACTGTTACTTGTCTTTTTAACTTTTTTACCCCCC
>VXCM01002153.1:54520-79908 GCA_014773175.1 Lucifuga dentata | reverse complement strand
CCCAGCTGTAACTAGTGCAGGCATCACATGACTTATCCCAGCAAATAGAGCTCAACCAACCATGCGGTATTTGGATCAATTAAAGCCAGGGGGAGGTATCAGAAATAGAAAAGACAAAAGTTGCCTTTGGGGCCCTGCACAAATAACACTGAATGAACCTGAATTACCACATCATGAGCCTTGCCAGACGTCTATTTTTGCCCTGAAAGTTCTACTTCTTATAAAGTCTGCAGGCCCTTTATTAAAATTTATTACAGTATATTGTGTGTCATAATTCATTTTTAATCACTTTTGACAGTTTCTTGCATGATCCATCAGTATCACAATAACAATGAACTGATTGTCCATTTATGGAGCAGCAGCTACAGTTTAAGAGAGAACTCTTTAAAATTATATTATCAAAGGTGCCACTCTGAGAAGAGAAAGAATTTCTTTACTCTTTTCATTATTAAAGCATGGAATGATCTTCCAGATGATGAAGTGTGAGCCCCAACTGTTAACTCATTTAAAAACAGTTTGGATGAATTCTGGTCAACAAAGGACATTTTATATAATTATAAAGCTGAGTTGCAAGTATTTATGGATTATTGTTGACATTATTATTATTATTATTATTATTATTATTATTATTATTATTATTATTAGTATTATTATTATTATTNCATTATTATTATTATTATTATTATTATTATTATTATTATTATTATTATTAGTATTATTATTATTATTTTTATTATGTTATTTTAGTTGTATTGTTTTTGCTGTATAGATTTTTTTTTTTCTGGTTGAGTCTGATGTAGAGGATTGTAAAAATCCTGTACCAGAAAATTTTCAAAACATTTAAATTAAATTTCAAAAATACCTATAATTTGAGAAGCCATGCGGTTGACAATTAACTTCTACTTCCTCAGTGAGTTTTTCTTTTGAACGACTCTGACCTTAAATAATCTGCTGGGACTCTGGTGAGCCTGAGCAACAGTCACCTGAGCCATTCTGCTTTAAGTGATAGCCTCTAAGCCTCAGACGTGTATTTATTTGCTCAGGCAGTAAAATGGCCTACTAAAGAAGATAAGGGTCCCCCCGCTGACAGTTTGGGTCTTCCTCTGGGGATACTTAACCCAAATTGAACCTCAGTGTGAATCCAATTCTGCTAATGGCTCAGCATCATGGTCCTCTTAAACCAGCACAGCGATGCTGAACAAAGACTCATTGGTAAATGGAATAAATGTCTCCTTTTTTTTTTTTTTTTTTTTGCTCACTGTGAAGTTTCATTCATCATGTATATGCATTATGTTATGCTAAATAGAGTTGAAATCAAATGCTGGCAGACAGATTTGCCCTAGTGATCTGTAATTGCTTAAATTTTTTTTTTTTTTTCTTTCTGCAGTATCTCAGTAGGTATGGTCAATCCTAACTGTTAATGTTAATAAATGACACTGAGTGACCATCTTGACCTTCTTGGATACTTCTCATTATGAGGTTTCTATTGAGATTTGTGTCAGTTTTGTCTTAATAAGAGTAAAACCAGGTGAAACTGAGAAAAATGAATAAGAATAAATCAAGTAACGATGGACTGTCACATAAGAGAATCACATGAAAGAAAGGAATTAAAAGAAGAGTCTGCATGAGCCTGCATTCTCGAGGCTTTCAGTTTATTTTATTCTTTCACAGCTTGACCTCTTCTTTTGGTATGTTTTACAACAGCTCATTACCAGTGGAGAAAGGAATTTAAGAGTGAAAGGATGGAGGGATAGTTTAGAAAGGACAGAAAGAGGAGAGGCAAGAGGAGAGTGGTGTCATAAATGAAATGGGACAGAGGGAAAAAGTGAGAGGAAGGGTTAGCTAAGGAAGATAAAGTCGCCTAGAGAGAGAGATAGACAGATCAGAAAGATAAGAAATACAAGATGCATCAGGAAACAAGGGGCTTTCTTTCTTTCTCACGTTTTTCATCTTTATACGTCTACTTTATATGAGGCATGTTAGATATCTATCAGAAACAAAAACAGCTTGTAGAAAAAGGGAAACAAATATGTATGATGAATGTGATGGATTCAGGGGAAGGGAAAGGGACTGTGAGGAGAGAGAGCAGTGGTGTGTGTGTGTGTGTGTGTGTGTGTATATATATATATATATATGTATGTGATATGTGTGTGTGTCTATATGTGTGTGTGCGTGTGTGATGGTATCGGCTGCAGTCTGGTGGTCTGGGAGTCAGGGTGGGGTAGTGAGGGCAGGNGGGGGGGGCAGTAGGTGTCAGGTTGAGGTGGTGGTTGGGAGGTGATGTCGGTGCAAGTCATTCAGGAGAGGCGACTATTTATTCTTTCACCAGGGCAGCAAACTCTGCAAAAAATGGAAAAAAAAAGAGTTAGTTTCCCTCCATTTTGTTGTAAAGTCAAACATAAAAAGTAAAAATAAATAAATAAATAAATACAGCAGAGACAGATGTTCCTTACATCATAAAGTTGCTCTTGGCAAATTGGTTCTCAAAGGTCACATACAGGTACTCAACAGGGAGAGATTTCATGCTATAATGTGACAAAATAAAGCTGACGGCATGTTTACCGTGATGGATTCCCAATCTGCAGTACATTTCAAGTCCCGACAAGTTTAACAGTGCCTTAAAAAGCCTCTATTTCCTTTATGTCTGTCTGTCTGCAAGCGTGTGCCTGAGTTTCGGTGGTGCCATATGGAAGTTGTGGAAGGATTAAGACGATTTTAAAGAGCCTGTGACCCATCAAACAATATTATTAATTAATTTTTTGCTCAAATAAAACATATAGAGGAGACAGGCTGTCTGCTGTTTGTTGAATGCATTGATTGGATTCTGGAGGAGGAGGAGGTACAGCAGGTATTCAAGGATGGGTGAAGCCCAAACTGATAACGTTTCAAAATCTCCCAAAATCTCTAATGACAGCCCTGCTTAGTGTAGAAATACTTAAGCCATATTTTGCTTGGTTTATTCAAACTCTAAAGACTTTTACAATGGCTTGTTTGGTTTGGATCTTTGGATGGTGGTTGTTAACTATGTGGATGTTTTGGGTTTTTTTTTAATTTTTTGTTCCTTATACCCTGAAGAGGGGCCTAAAGGGGAAAATAAATGAAAATGAAAATGAAATGCTCTAATATTCCAGTAGCAGTTTCCCAAACCNCCCCCCACCCAACCTGCAAGCTGGTGGTGATGCGAATGTCAAAGTTTATATCTATCCAAGTAATATGCATGTCTACCACATGAAAATAAATGCTGTTATCTTTCACCACACCAAACATTTGCTCACCAGTCTTGTACTTAACCAGGAGGGTAAATTCTAATGTGTTATGATGTGTTACATAGTTAGAGATGTAAACAACAAATCAAAAATGAAGCTTTCAGTCAGTTCTAGACCTATGGATTTATCTTATGGTATATCTTCCTATAGGCTTGAACCTCAATTTTTGCATATTTGACAATTTTCAACTCATTGTCTCTTTTATATTACACTATAAAAAATGAGGGAAAATGTCCCCTTAAAAAAAGACTGGCTATGTGAATATCATTTTTTTCTTGATTTCCTTGGTAAGTGGCCGCAGTTATACATAAGCTCTGACATATAATCGATTTGACAGAGAAAATCCATAAAGTCCTTATATTGGAGAACTTTATCATTATCACTCAATTACATACAGTATATGATGAATCATATATTTGCATGTCTTGTAAATGTAAATGTAGGACATTCTTACAATTCTTATATTTGGAATTTAGAATCGTATATTTGGAATGTGTGTGTGTGTGTGTGTGTGTGTGTGTGTGTGTGTGTGTGTTTGTGTAAGTGACCGTCTGACTTTCCCACTAATGGAATTTGATTTTGATGTTTACCTTCAGCTCCAATCTTGCCGTCTCCATCCTTGTCAGCTGCGTTTAAAAATGCTTTGGTTTCTTTATCCGTCAGGTCCCTGCCATCATTGGAAAACCCCTTCAGGACAAATCTAACCAGAGACAAAAAAAAAAAAAAAAAAAAAAAAAGCAAAACAGATCAGAAAACAAAAATATTGTGTGTACTGTGCTTGTGTATTTATTTGCATACATATTCCTTTGTATGCAGTCATAACTACCATGAAACTCATGCATCATCCACTGTGGCCATTACATGTTTTTCTTGCTCCACAATAGGAATTCTGCAGAAAATTATCTCATACTGTATGGTCCATTTGAGAAGAAAGAATTTTCATTATTTACAAATTTGCAGATTTGTTGCCCTATATTGCTGTGGTTGAGTTTAGGTATTAGATGACATGGACCTATGGGAATCAGTAAAGTTTATTATTCTATATGCAGTCTATTAAATTCTCATCACATGATTTGTACCTCCATCAAGAATGTTCTCATCTGCATCTATTGGTTTGTTCGTTTTTTTTTTTTTTAANCTTTTTTTTTTTTTTTAAGAAGATTACTCAAAAAGCACTGAACCCAATTTTAAAGAAACTTGGTGGAAGGGTGGGTCATGGCTCAGTGAAGAATCTATTAAATTCTGGTGCTGAGCTGGAAAATTCATTCATTGATCATGTAGAGAGAGAGAGAAGAAAGGCATATTTATCCTTTGATCAATCGATGCAATTGGGTCTGGATCCAGAAAAAATTAAAATGACTGTTTTAAATGCAAGAGGGTATAGGGTTCATTCAAATCCCTGTGCCACCACTGGTCAGTTGTATGCGGATCAAAAAAACAACATACACATGTATTTTATAAGAACAAGACAACTTTTGCCCAGGTTTGTGTGGTCTTGGCAGAGCTATCAGTGCCCTTTGGAAATGCAAACATGTACAGTTAATGTTCATGCTGCTTGAAGATTTAGCTAGTTGCTTGAGAGACAAATCTTTACAAATTATAGGTATGGTATTGCTCAGTATTTTGCAAAGCACTTTAGTAAAGTACACAACTAATCTAGGCCTGAGGCATGAAGGGAGAGTCTGCATACTGTATAGACTACCAAGTCCAAAGACATGCAAAAGCTAGGTGCTTTGGAAACTCTAAATTGTGGGTTGGTGTGAATGTGGGTATGATTGAGTTTGTTTGTTTGTGTGTGTGTGTGTGTGTGTGTGTGTGTTAGCCTTTTGATAGACTAGCAACTTGTTCCTGATGCACCCTGTCTCTCGACCAATGAATGCTGGGATGGGCTCCAGCCCCCACAACCCAGGATAAGTGCAGAGTATGGACAGATACAGTCTAAATATTCAATTAGAGAGCTCTTTTATTGCTGTTTGTGTCTTGTCTGTGCATGTATTCATCAGCGTGTGTGTGTCCATGCATGTTTGTCTCACTTGAGCTCCTCCTCCTCTATGAAGCCGCTGTTATCTGCATCCAGCACTTCGAAAACCTTCTTCACATCATCAGCAGATTTGTCCTTCAGACCCACCATCTCAAAGAACCTCTTATGGTCAAAGGAGCCAGCAACTGTACACACACACACACACACACACACACACACACACACACATACATTCATACAAACGCAAAATGTCAGCATTCTGCACAGTTCCAAACTCTGAAATGTCAGCCTTAAGGAACTTGGGATGAAAACTGATTGATGCTCCTCTTGATACCTGCTGACATTTTACAGTCTCAGACTTATTAAAATACAAAGTTTCTGTTTGATACCAAAGATAACTGTGTGTGTGTGTGTGTGTGTGTGTGTGTGTGTGTGTGTGCGTGTGTGTGTGTGTGCGTGTGTGTGCACGTGTGCAGATTTACATCAAACCAATCCAAAAGTTCAAAAGAGTAATGAGGCCCAATGGCAAAAGGCTAATTGTAACGAGCCTTGTAAGTGTGTGACAGATACAGATTGAGAACATGTGTTTGCCAGAGGATCTATCAGTTCTGGGTCATAGAACTCTGTGTACACATATGCACAATATGAGCACATACATTAAATGTACTGTATGTCAGTACTTATATGTATATGTGTGTACAAACAACACCTGAATACACAGACATATGCATTTGTAATTTTATAAATCACATTTGGAACGTAATCAGTATTCGTGCAGTTACAGGATGGCTAACCACAGTATATTCCTTTAGACGTGATGGTTCAAAACTAGTTTAGATTATGTTTGCATGTCAAATTAACTGCTGTAGTTTGTTGATGACCGGATGAAGACCACCTCCCCAAAACAGTTGTTGTTTTGTTCTAGTATCAGTCACATCACAGTGCGTCTTCTATGGTTGGACAAGAACAAATGAACCCGAGTCCAACTGAACCAGACTAAACCACATCAGTGTGGGAATGTCTAACACTAATACTGTATACTGACTGCACCCAAACCTTTTTCTACATAAATGGCCATGACGTAAGGATGTATAAGGAAGTATACACTCTGAGATGTGTTGATAAAGTAAATAACACACTCAGAGGAGGAACCTCTTCCTCATCCACTATTTTCATATATCAGCACACCTCATTGTGCTTTCTGTTCATGCTGTACTGAGATGTCAGGTGTATCATTTAAGTTTTTTTTTTTTTTTTTAAACCTTTATTTATGCAGGGTTAGTTCACTGAGCATCGAATGTCTTTTGCGGGAATGCCCTGCTCACACATTCACACCTGGAAGCTGCCCAGTTCAACCACAGACATCTCTGCTGACCACTGAGCAGCTCCATTGGAGCATTTGGGGATTAAGTGACTTGGTCAAAGGCACCTCAGTGGTGATAATGAGTGAGGGGCAGGAGCTGCTCATTCACCTCTCCAACCCTGATTTCTCCTGCCAGTTCAGGGATTGGACTGGCGACCCTTCAGTCACAAACTGGCTTTGCTAACCTTTAGGCCACTGCTCCAGTTAAAGCTATTTGCAATCAATCTACACACTAGAAACTTAAAGGACATACCAGCAATTTTACATGTTTAAGCCCAGCAATATTACAATTCCAATACAGGAAACCGTATTTTAATTTTCCTTTTATTTTGCCAGATCCCCGAATCTTTCGAACTCAAATGTTCTGGTGATACACCCATGTTAAAATTCAACGTTTTTCCTGCTAACATGTATGGCTGAGTGTTGAAGGCATGATTTTTTTTTTTTTTTAATTTTCCTGGTAAAAGCATTTCTTCTCCTGAGACTATATTCCCTGAGGGAGACATGAATTATCTTTTGTGCAGCTCTGTGTTGGACTGGTTAAATAAAGATTAATTTGACAATAAAAATTAATCAACCTGATAGATTCCTTATTTCAAGCATTTCCAGAAATCAGTGGGAGTCTGGAAGGTAGGAAAAACAATTCTAAAATTTACTGCTCCAGTAGTATGTTTTGGGAAATGGTTGTCAGTAGCATAACCTGTATGCAGGTTGTATATATTGGGCTCAAAATTGCAAAATTGCTGGTATTTTCCTTTAAGGTCATTTGATCAACTTTGAGGAGTTTTTAAAGATGCTCCGACATTGTTTTGGTGTCTTAAATGTCTGCCAAATTTACAATCTCTGTTTTCTATGAATAATGTGAGTGCAATCTTTTTTTCATCCTGTTTTCCAAGTTCCAGGGGTTAATAGAGAACTGATATTTCTTGTTGAAGTGTTCAGCATCGTGTTTCAGCCGTGACATTTCAGTACTTCCAACTTGATGAGGCAGAATGTTTGAGCCTGTAGGCTACAGTATAAGTGCCCAATCAAACAGAAGGGTCTGTTTGCTCTCCTTTTGTAATTTTTTACAACTTGTATATATTTTAGGAACCCCTTGTGGTACATTTAGAGAGAAGACAGCTCTTTAAGTCTGGGGTACAACTGAATGAGGCTGATTTTCACATTTGATCATCCATGCTCTGAAAACAGGAGCAGAGATTTATGTTCCTGACAGTCCCTCCTGTTTTGCTTCCCATTCTAATATTAATCGCCAGATACAATGCGAACATAAAGAAGGTCAAATGTCACAGTTTGGGGTCAGTTGTGTGATTTATCTGTGGTAAATACTTTACCTGCAAATGCATCTACACCTTTCTTGATGTCGTCGGCTTTGAGGATGCTGGACATTGCCATCTTGGCTGCTACAGAGAAGATAGGGAAAAGACAGAGAGATAGAGAGAAGAGCAGAGAGAGATAGAAAGAAAAGAGGGGAAGCCAGGGGACAAGGTCAAAAACAAGGTCGCTAGAGAGCAGAGAGAGAACCCAGAGACATTTCGCATTCTCACATTACACTGGTGGCACTCCTGAAATGGAGCAGGAAACCAGGACATATGAGAAGGAGGTAAGGAGGTGATGAGTGACAGAATGAATTAGTAACAGCAGAGGAGTGAGAATGGGACAGAGTTGTAAAAGAGGCGGAGACAGAGAAACTGAAGCTGGTTGTTTTAGACAGAGGGAGGTTGTGGTGACACGGATCGCTCTCCATTTCATTTATGTCCTGTCATTCAAGTGTGAGGTGGGAGCGGCCCTCCAGGAATTGATGAGATGCAGAGAATGAATTAAAAAAATATCCAAAGAGATGAGGGGGGGGCAGACAGAACAACCAGCTTGGTGTTCCATTTCATTTTATGTGATATCAGTGAAAGTGTAGATAAAACTGTGGCAGGTAGCCAGAGGTCGAGTCTGCGGGGATTTAACGGGCCTCCTCAGTCTTCTGCTGTGTCTGAAATACCACAGGAGAATTCCATTTGTCAGCCGCGCCAGAGAATCTTCTAGTAGCTCGAACTATGAAAGGTGAGCCGGGCACTCAAGGGCTTTGGCTTTTTACCACGTGTGTGACCGAACCTGATCGCCGCTTATGAAGCTGTCACCTTGACTCGACTTTTGACTGATACCTTGCTGTCCTCTGTTGCTATTGCCAGATATGTATGCTTTAAGGGATCATACATGATTTTGCATGTTTGAGCCCAATCAATACAACCTGCATACATGTTACATTACTGCCAACTATTATCCAAAACATGCAGCTGGAGTGGGAAATTTTAGAAATTTTTTCCCCTATGCCTTCCAGATTGCCATTGGTTTCAGTTTATTGCAGTAAGCTATAAAGTTGCTGAGACTTGAAACATGATGGAGAAAAGTAATCCATCACAGAAAATCAAACATCATTATTAATTGTTTGTATTTTTGTCACCCCCTTAAAATTCAATATTTTGTCAGCTAACATTTATGCACGATTGTAGAAGGCACGGCCATTTTAATTTCTCCATTGAAGCAGCCTTCTGCTGGGACTATATTCTCTGGAGGAGACATACATTTTTCATCTGTGTAGCTCCATGTTGGATCTCTTAAATTAAGTAACTTTGACAAAATATAATAGCAGCATGTTGTTTGCTGTGAAGGATTACCTATTTCAAGCACATTTCAAGTCTCTACAAGCTGATTTTTAAAGTCTGCTGGCACAAACTGAAACCAATGGCTGCCTGGAAGGTAGGAAAAAACAATTCAAAAATTTCACCTCACCATTCATATGGTTTGGAAAATAATTGGCAGTAATGTAATGTGTATGCAGGTAATATTTATTGAGCTCAAACATGCAGGATCACCGGTATGGTCCTTTAAATTTAGATGCCAATCTGGATGCAGGGATGGATCCAGGAATATTTTAAAATAATTCATTGGCATTGACAGATCAACTAAGAAGGAGGTTGTGTGTTCAAAGCCCCAATCCTTTCTATGCAGAGGATAAATGTCTCCACTGAACTGTGGAATCAATAAAAAAAAATCACTTTCTATTATAAGAACAGTTTTTGTCTGGGCTTGTTTGGCCTTGACAGAAATTCTCGCTGTAAGACTGTCATTCTCGTTTAACTTAAAAAAGTGGTCTTGGTGGAAACGTCACAATCATTCTCCAAAATCAAACTGAAGCAAAACTCAGCCGTGAAGCTGCAAATTTACTTTGTTTGATGTGTTTAACACCTATTTTAATTAGTTGTTCACAAGGTTCCAGAGTTTTGAGATCCAGCATGTCAACTCATCATGTAAACACTTCCTGTAGTTTGCTGACTGGTCAAACTTCCAGCTGCTGGGCTCTGTCTATTCTCAGTGGAAATTTTCCAGACTAAAAATCTATTTAGTCAAACCTGAGCTTGCAAAATGTTATCTGGCTTTGCAAGGCTCCTGACATTCTCTGAGGGACAATTTATATGATTCCAGTCCCGTTTAGTTCTGTATCGGACCCTTGAGCTCTTGGCATAAGAACACACCGAAATCAGAGAACTCACAAAGACTAACTTTGCTCAGGAAACTCACTGACACTATATGAAAAGTCATTAACCCTTATCATGAGGCAAAGAGGGGAGAAGCAAAAAGAAATAAAAATGTCTTGTTGAAAGGTCACAGTGCCATCTTGTCATCATCATCCTCGTACCATCATCATCATGACTTTGTTCTGTCTGAAGTGCGCAGATAATGCTGAGCTGGCCAGTATCATTGTTCTGCCCTTCTCAGTGCAGGAAAGAGAGTCTGAGTTGCCTAGATGGTTCCACCATTTAAAAATCACTCAAGGTGTTTGGTATTTCGCTGTGTCATGCTTCAGCCGTTCTAAATATACTGACATCATGATCAGCTACTTCTGCCACACTGTGTTATTGTTTCACTGCAATCAATGATAAAATCTACTCAAAGCACTTTGAGACCGTAGACAATACTCAATTGGTGGATGTGGGTCCGGATTTGGGCCAAAATAAGATTTAATCCAGGCTGAGAACGAGGATCTGGTTAACCACTTTGTCAATGGCACAACCAGCTAGTAGCCATTTAGCAAGCTCGTTATCAGAGGTACGAGCTCAGGTTGACAAAGTTAAATAGCATGACCCAAACTAGCGATGCAAAGAAAAGAAAGGTTGCATTTAAGAATGAGTGGAGTGAAAGAAGCACGAAATCAGTTAATGGAATTGCAATGTATCAGGGTAACATAAACGTCACGATGACACCAACACATCCATTTTTAACAAAACATCTCCATGCAGGTTAGTGCCACAATTAGCTGAAATCGTCACATCAAGCTACACTAGCATAACTGTTAAATCAATGGCACAGGAAGTGCAACTGATTGAAGCTTCATTAAGTATGTTTACATTAACACTGATTCTACTCTGCTTAAGGAAAAATATCATTTTGTTTTCGAAAAAAACATTATTAGATTTAAATGACATAATTTGACTTTGACTTACTTTGAGTAATAGAGCTAGATTATAAATTCATTTACTCAAGCATTTAAACAAACATTACTTATAATTGGAGTTAACCCCCTTAGCAATCATATCCTCACATCCATCATAGTCCAAATTAAAAATGAGTCATGCAAATTAAATGAATGACAGAATTCTAATAATTCCATCCCTTTATACATCCACACTTTATACTTTATATGCCACATTTTTGAGGTATAGCATGCACATAAGCATTGATTGAGAGTAGTGTGGGTTCGAGACAATCCCTTCTTTGACACTGAAATAATAAAAGAGATGGAGGCCATACTACGGGAAAGCAAACTGATGCAATGCCAGAGAAAATAAATAACATTGTCAGATTCCACTGCAGCAAGTTGCTGAAGATTTGCTTCAGCAACTTTGTGATGGAATAAAAAAAAGAGACAAAATTCATCTTGTTGGCTGTGGATGAATCGAAAGACAACACAGACAATGCAGAGATGATTTTCTTTGCTATGTGAAAACCGAAGTGGACCCAGTTTTTGAAATCAACTCCTCAACTCCTCCCAAATTTTGAAGTATTTCATATATTTATTCCATTGGTGTCTCACACGTGCACACACATGGCGTCGGTGATGCATGGGATTCTGGAAGAGTGTGGCGTTATCTACTGCAGGAACATATTGCTTCACACACAGATCAATACTGAACACTGTGTGGTTCCACACCTATTCTCTTATCATTATAAAAGCACACACACCCCTCTCTGACCTTTAGCACGAAGCTATCCGAGGGGAAAGAAAACAATTCACCATGAAATGAGGAGGATACGATTGATTTACTGAGCTAGTTTACTCAGTGAACAGCCACTGATATTGTTTAAAGTAACCTGAATGGATTTTCTAAGAAAAACATAAAGACCACTTGGGATCTAGTGTCTTTCTGTGCAGATTTAGATCTCAGGCCATTGTGTGAAATGCTTTATTTTCTCTGTCAGTTAAACAGATAAGTAATGTGTTTGAAGCAGGGAAGCCCTCGGGTGATTTATTGAGATAATTACAGTCGAATGTCTTGAATGTTTATTTACGTCAACCTAAGTCACACATCATCTTGTAAAGCTGAATTTCGTGCTCGGGGACTTCTATACTGTACTTCAGGGTGCATTGTGGTATGAGTAATTTATTACACAAACTTGTACAATCCAATTCAGTATCCCTACAATAAATCCTGCTTTTGTGGTGTTGTTGTGGACTGCATTATGTTGAAAGGTGTTTGCAATATCATTCCCTGTCTGCACATATAAGAAAGATGAACATTATTAAAACCTCGCAGTATAATGCAGTCCAATACAACACCAACAGAAAGTACTGGCTTTAAATTCAGAAACTTTTTCAGGAACTCAGAAACCTTCCTTTATTTCACACCAAGGAACCAGGAAGCCAAAGGCAGACCAGACGGTCAGAAAAAAAAAGCTAATATTTATTGCATCAGTACGATACGATACGATATATTTTATTGTCCCTGTGGGGAAATTTGTCTTGGACTCAAATGCTGCACACTTAGAATTGCCTCTTGTAGTAAACCATACCCTAAGTTGCATGTTGCACATATTGCACAAGTTACACATACTGCACAAAAATTACATATATTACACATTACACATATTGCACATATACACAACCAGGTAAGAGTATCATGAAACCATTGCACAACCCCCGGCCTCAGTCAACATTGTTTAAAATTTTAATTGAAGTAGGCACAAATGAATTTTTTAAATGGTTGAGTTTGCACAGGAGTGCTATGACAGTAGCATGATTTGGATTATAGTTGTCAGTAAAGCTATGTGTATTTATTGAACTCAAACTTGCAAAACCACCGGTGTGGTCCTTTAAATCTCTATAACCATCAAGGTCAAAAAGGTCACGTGGCAGACATGTTCCTGTGCATTCCTGGTGTAGTTTGTATTTAATAGCTGAAGGAATAATATAGTAAATTTCAAACGACATAAAAGGACAAAGAAATATTACATGAGGCTGCAAAATCAATGTCTTATTGATTGCTAATGTGGAAGTGCCAGACATGAGGTGACTTTAGAGTCTAGGTTCTGGTTTCTTGTTATATTTACATGTTCACTGAGAACGTGAAAGGTTTCATTTCACGATCTTCTCAGGAAAATGTGCGACTTCTATCTCTGCAGTCAATATTTCAAAAAACCTAGATGATTACAAGCAAAAGTCTTCAAATGCAAAACAATTATAACCAATAATGTCCTTTAACTTTAATGCAGGAAACCTGTACACGTAGGCACCCAGTCATTTTCTCCTTTAAAACCACACCTGGATTAAAGCCGTGCTGATAGGAGCATGAAGCTCACTTCACCAAGGTTATCTGCAGGTAAGTGTACCTCAGGTTAATCCACTTACTGTTTTTGTTTGGCAATACCCCTTTGATTGAACTTCTATCTTTGCTTATCTGTTGTTCTCAGCCTGAAAATGTACCAGATGCCCTTTCAATCCCGTTCCTGCCCTTGCATTTTTCTTTCTATTTTCCACACTTATTAATACTATTTGCAATTCCTACGGCATTCTGTTTACTTCTGATTTAAAGTCACAAGAAATCAACATTGTGACAAAGTGAAGCAGGATGTTGGAGCAGGACGTAATGCAGGGAGGACTGCTGGAAAAATCGATTCAAAAATGGTTTGTATGACCTTCAGCTGTACAAAACTTGGATTCTTTAAAATCAGTGGTTCCCTAGATTCTCTGATGATGATTTTCTTATTTGTTTTGATGTCCTCATAATTACTATGTAATCACTAATCAATAGGAAATGAAAATCTTGGAAGTTACATGAACAGTAATGCTCCAATTTTTTGTCTGTATGGTGATTAAAGCCAGGAAATGCATTAAGGTAATGCATTATCAGAATACTTATATTGAATTTATGACTTACAGTAACATATTCCTGATTTATTACTTGGAGAATACCAATATTGATTTATAGTAATTTCAACCTGATCATGCTGTTTAAATAATGTTTTTAAAAACTGACTTATTGTGTTGATCAGATTAGAATCAAAGTTTAACATGCAGGATAGTAATAATTCTTGTGACAGGATAGTAATTCTTTCTTTCTTTCTTTCTTTCTTTCTTTCTTTCTTTCTTTCTTTCTTTCCATACATTTGAGCTCTGAGCCCTGTGCCTCCATAACAAGTCAGGCGCCTTGTTAAGGAGGAGGAGGAGGAGGAGGAGGAGGAGCTTTCAATAAATTCTTAATCTCATAACTAATTAATCACTTAATTTTTCTAAAATTGTAGCAAGAAAGCAAACAAAACTTTCCAGAAGTGAAGATTCTGAGCTTTAAAAGGTTATTTAATCTTTACACCAAATAGAAACAGAGTGAAACTGACTACATGTTCATCAAATCAAGATCTGGGATGCATCAACTCATGATCAAGTGAACACACTTGATTTAGCGAATCAGGTGCTATCATCAGAGACCAGGATTGAGAACCACTGGACTATGAAAAGCCTTGATGAAAAGTTTGTTTTTTCCCCCCAATTTTAAATTTAATAAAATGAATTATGCTTTAAGAATATTACTTGAAAAAGTAGATGAAAACTGGTTTTTAAGCAAGAGAGCAAATGAAGTTTGTATCATGAAAAACACTATTGGAGTTTTTTTTTTTTTTTTTTTTTTTTGGTTTGTTTGTTTTACCCTCTTAAAGGCTAAATGGTTCAGTCCATCATGCAATAGAATTAATCTCCATACGCTGATAAATGTGCAAAATCATGTTTTGTTTTTTTGTCCCTCCCAGCAAAGGTTAAACAACTACTTAATCACACAGTGCCTGCCCAGTTCAATGCAACAGCTGTGAATACATGTGTGTTTTCATGGTTGTGTAATGTGTGTTATGGAAGGTACCAAGCAGGGCTAGGGGTGAGAAGAAGGAAGACTGAAGGAGGAATGTACTGTAGTTGCATTTCATGAAACTTGAGCCTTTCATTCTGATTTGGCTGGTGTGAGTATGTTTGTGCTGGAGCCTGTGGAAAAAAAGGAAAGTAAACGTGTGTGTGTGTGTGTGTGTGTGTTAGATACAAACAGAGAGCAGCACAGGGAGTAAGAGATTAAAACTGCTGAAATGTATGACTGTCTAGTAGCATAAAGTTTATGGAAAGAAGTTGTAAAAGTGGCCTATGGAGATATCCAAAGCATCTTACAGTTCTATGAGTACAAACAATTTGAGTTTCCCTGACAGAGTGTCCTTTCCTGGCAACAGCAATACAGATGATTCCAATAAACAAAAATCTGATCGATGGTTTCATATGGTAATGGACGTTAATCTCACCGGTGTTGTATTACCTTTTCCAAGAACATCATATTTTCACCCATGTTTGTCAATCTGTCTGTTGCCTAACAGATGGATTTTCATGAAATTTTCTAGGTAGTTGGGCCTTCATTCATTTGAAGCAGATCAATATTAGGATAAAGGATTTTTTTTCACTTTCTTTAACAATGCAACATAGAGCATTTGTCGATAAGCCCATAAACATGCACTATGGATATAGATTCAAAAGAAAATTATGTCTGCTGTGTAATGGATTTGCCTGATAAATCTTTTATACATACCTGATTTCATGGTAGTGACAGTAAAAGGCAGGCTTTATTGGCAACAAGGTGAAATTAGAGAACTGTGGGCCTTGGAAGAGGTACAAGCTGTTAGCGCCTCTAGTTTTGCAACACTTCTCATTTGGTAAGTTTCTAGAGGAAATAAATATGACATCCAGCATCCCTAAAGTGGCTGCTTAGTCTGACTCTTTAAAATCAAGAAAACCACTGTAAATCTGAGGAAAATCTATGATAAAAAGCCATTTTAATGAATTACTGAGCATCTGATGATTTTCTTTTTCTATCTGCACAATTAATCTCCTGTTTGCAGTCAAAGCTACTATCTGTTCAATGTTCATTACACTGTGTATTGACTTTAACGAGCTGTAGATACCAAACAATAAATGATATTTGTTCTAAAACAGATATACAGAAGCACACACACACACACACACACACACACACACACATAAAGGAAAGGACAGATTGAGAGGAGTAGTACAGAAGCCTGAGGATCATCTGGCTGTTATCACTCAAGTCCACTTTCTAATCCTCTGGCAGGTACAAGACAGTTTAACCACACATTACAGCTTGGCAACAACAATAATCCTGAGAGAGAGAGAGAGAGTCCTTAGATACATAAATGTCTTGGTGATTTGTAAAATGAGTGGTAAAGCTTGAAAGTGAGTTTAAAATGCAATTTGTCTTTTTTTTTCTATGCTTGGAACTTGAAAATATTAACAATGCAAAAATCATATTTAAAAATAATATAATACTGTATTATAAAAATGTCACCCGCAGATGTTCTGTGGTTACTTGAGTACTGTCACTTAATCAGTAGCTCACTTTTGTTTCTTGACCTGAGGGCAGAACTCACCAGCCCTAAACTGATCTAAACTGTCAAAAAATCCGAATCAAAACATATGTTTAATCTGATCTTCTCCTTTTAAAAAATGCAGGTATTTTGAGGGGTAGATATTGTTAAAAAGAATAAATAAATAAGATGAGTCTTACCTGTAACTAACTCCACTTTACTCATTAAGCACTTTCGCACTTACATCTGACATCTTTCTTATCTCAGAATTACTTCGCTTGAATGATCCAGAGTAGAAACTTTGGTTCCAGCTGCACTTCAACTACCATAAAGAGCATGGAAATCAAAATAAGTAACACCTTCATCTATAGGAGCCACTTTAATGTTTGAGTTTTCTCAGTTTCTCATTTATTTATCGATACTGATTCACATTACAAGTTACCCCAAGTTCTGATAAATTTAGCAAGATCTGTTGAAGTACTTTTGGATTTCGAGTGGGCGACTCAAAGACTCTCTAAATCTCCTCATTTGCATTAACAGACTCGTAATTTTCCATCTTCACATTCCTTCAGACCTCACTGTTGCTGTTTCACTGTGTACAAAAGAAGCTAAACATGAATATTTAAAAATGGTGATGTACGCCTGATTGGACAAGAAGAAATATGTATGAATCACCAATGTTTGGTCTTTCAAGCTTCACCCAGGAGTTCCTGAACAATTGGAGAGTAAATAGTAAAAATGTCCAGGAATTCTGAGGGCATTTTCAGACCTGTAGTCTGTCTGGTCCAAACTGGGGGCTAAAATTGTTAAAATGTTTCAACCTTTTGGTTTAGTTCAAGTTCACACAGGAAAAGATCCAACTGGACCAAAAGTTTGGAGCAATGTGAGAACAGTCGACCTGCTCATTAAAAATATCTGGGGGTGGAAGAGAAAAAATCAAACCAGGAAAAAGTCTACAATGCTGGGAAAACTAAATACCATAGACCAAAGATGGAATTAGGATACTTTCTGAGTCATAGTAATTATTTGGTCCATATATCAAGAAAACTATGGCAGCAGAAGCTGAATTTGACTTCAAAGCCACACGTTGCTTCACATGATTTGAAGAAGATGTGCTGCTTTCAGCTGGCTGAACAGGAGAATGGAGCAACATACTGAGAACATACAGTACAACCACATGCTAAGCTTCAACATGTTCATCTGTAGACATATTTAGTTTGGTATGTTACGACTATTTCACAGCACCTGTTTCAATTTCTATGTCTAATCAAGGGTTAGTTTAAGTGTTAAAGTTTGTTTTATGTTTGACTCACTCAGGGATACCTGACGAGTAGCTAATGTAAAACAAACTTTACCACATTTGTAGTTAAGTCGCTCAGAACACTCTATGGTTCTAGATCAATCAATGGAACAATAGATTGCCTCATAGTTGGTTTGGGAGTAGCGGATCATGTTCACACCACAAACAAACTCATACAGTTCAAATGGAATCAGATCGAGACCATCCCTTTTAGGTGGTTTTGGTCTGATTGTTTTGGTTCAGACCTGAGCTTGATTTCTGTGTTCACATTTGCCCAAATGAACTAAACTTCATGGGGAAATGATCCGAAACAAACACTCAAAACGAACTAGGTATGGAAATGCCCTGAGACTAAAATGTATCCTGGTTCCTTGGTGCAAAACACAGGAAAGTTCCTGAATGAGTTTGTCAGGCGTCTATATTTAGGCTTTCATTTGCTTCTGTAGCTGTTTGTGTATTTTTGCACGTGTGAAGTCCATGTGCATGTGAACTACACATGCTTGCACGCTTCCACTTAGCCACCACAGTGATTCATTAACTCATAAAATCCATCAAATCCATTTGAGATGAAAGCAATCTTACGCATGCCTCAATATCAATCCAAATATGACACATTTGCATAAAATATTAGCAAACAAATTAAAGATGTAAATTTGTTAGCTTTAGTGTTAAAAGCCATGCATATTTCATTGTGACACACAACAAAAATATTATGTATCATCTTCATTAATTAACCAGCATTGCATCCACTTAAGCAGCCTGATGTCTATGAATATTCATGGAGAATGAATACGCACAGCATTTTTCAAATGCCAGCCATGAAATCATAAATACAAAGTACTGCATTTTCAACAGACTCAAAAAATTTACATTTTACCACATCAGCATTGAGAATTTACTTTGCATTTGCCAGTTTTCTTGTGAAGTTGCATTGTTTTGAAGCATTAAATCACATTAGGTGTAATTAAGATTTGACCTTGTAAGTGCTGCATCAAAATGGTGTCCGTGCTTTTTGCAGCAAACCGCTGTTATCAGAAAGCAATTACCTTCTTGATATACTGGCTTTGTATCTTAATTTAATCTCACGCTAGAGAGGAGCCTGTATAAAATGCTAAATTGCGTTTCTTCTCCTGCATTTCGTTTAATTCCACCTGTCACTGTGTGTGATTGAAATGTAAAATCTGTCCAGAACTTTACCTGAACTGTGAAATTTTGTGGTAGAAAACATGGCTGGTTTTCTTCCTAATGCACTGAGATCAGAGGAAACGGCATCAATCATCCTCTATCCATTTATCTTTTGCATTCTGGGTATCCTGGTTTTGTCCAGATGATCAAGTACAGAACTTTGTTGTCAAATCTTTCATTGCTCCGTCTCTTGAATTATTCTAGCTGATATATTACACTCCATCTCTTTTTGTGTCATCCATTACTTCCTCTTACCTGGTTGCTGGGTCATAGGTGCTAAAGTGGTAGAGAGGTCAGGCAGGTGAGGGAGGGAAGTCCAGTAAAGGATCAGTGACTCTGATCTTTCTCTTTTTATAGGTGTCCTCTCCAACTATTTTAGGATATAAAGTGGGAGCCCAATCCGAGCCTTGTATTGCTTTCCTGACCGCACTCTAGATAATCAAACATTACTAATAATAATCACCTATCACAGTCTTCAAGTCTCATTTTAGCTAGACGTCTTTTTTACCTCACTCTTTCTCACCTCTCTCCCTCCCTCCTTCCAGCCATTTGATTTCTCCACCTAATTTTCTCACCTTCCACCCAAGGGACTTTGCTCTGTCCTGTACTCTCCCTCTGATCCAGTCTCTCCCCTTCTCTTGCTCTCTCTCTCTCTGCATCTCTTTCACTTAAAATGTTAAATTTATCTTCATTGTCACCTGCTGTTTCTTCCTTCAGGGCATTCAGCATCATCAGTGACAAATTATAAAGTTCAAACAGTCCTCTTTGCTCTGAATGAATTCCCTCCATGGTGTTTGATGCCATATTTCAATAATTTAACAATTATAGGATGTTAGCATGTCATACTAAATACAGTATTATTATCTTTTTGGTCCTTATTCAAATATGACATATCCCAAATCTGGTGAATGTCTGTAACTGTTTTCTAAAACATTTAAAATGCCAAGAAAAATCTAGAAAAGAGCATGGCCTTATTTTCCACATGAACTCAAGGTTTGGACAAAGAACAGATGAGTTTCAATTTAAATATCAATTTTAGCCAATTAAAAACCTTGATGTAAAAAAAAAAAAGGTAAATATAACTACACTCAAATGACAATACCAGTGATTTTGCATGATTTTGCATGTTTGAGCCTAATAAATACTACATGTTACGTTACTGACAAGCAATTTCTAAAACATAAAACCGTATTTCAGTTTTCCTGTTATTCTTCCAAATTCCCTAATCTCTCAAAGTCAAACGTTCAGATGATACACACACCTTAAAATTCAATGTTTCACCTGCTATCATGTACATCTGAATTTAGAAGACATGGTCATTTTGAATTTCTCTGTAAAAGCCATCTTCTCCTGGGACTATATTTCCTGACAGAGACACATATTTTCTTCTGTGCTGCTCCATACAAAAAATAAATAAATAATAAAAATAATAATTAATAGACATGTTTGCTGTGACCTATCTGGAGCATTTAAAGTATCTACAAGTTGATTTTAATAGCGTACTGGAATGAACTTAAACCAACGGCTGGTCTGAAAGGCAGGAAAAACAATTCTAATATGTACTGCTAGTAGTATGGTTTGGAAAATGGTTGTCAGTGATGTAACCTATATGTGGGCTGCATGTATTGGGCTCAAATATGCAAAACCACCGGTATGGTCCTTTACACTGTATTTCTCTGGTTGTGTGTTAGGGTTTGTGCCCTAATCTTAGGGTTAGGTGCCATACAATTAGGGTTACATGGTTTGTGCCCTATAACCTTAATTATAGGGCACAAATGCTATTATTAGGGTTTGTGCTCTAATTATACTAAACACGTATGAACCCAAAAGATAATGGCTGTTTGGAGAAAGAGAGAATAGTTGTGTGGCACAAGGGAAATCATGGAACAGAAGTTATCAGATATCAATAAATATATTTATCTTGATCCAGAGATGCAGAAAAAATAACTAAATTTTGTCTCTATGCCTCACACTTCAGGAGTTATAAGCCTAAATGCTTCATAAAATGGCCACATAGTGATGCAGTTGAATCTGGATCTGCACCAGAAGCTAGTCTGTCATTCCTTGGCCCAACTTTCCACCAAATTTCTGTGAAATCTGTTGCTCACGGTACGTCCTGGCAAATAACAGGCAAACAAACAAGACTGAAAATATAGCCTAATTTTGCTGGAGCTAATGAAACAAAAAACTTTGTGATGTTTCAGTAAATCAACTCAAAATCTACAGAGCCATAAAATTATATTGTCTGCCAGAAAGAAAGGCAAGATTGTGACCTTGTAGGAGAAGAATGTGCGAGGGGCCCCGTTACTCTTCATCGTTAACCTCAGCAATAAAACTCTCAGGCACTGGCACAGCAGCAATGCCACAAACGCAGGAATCCTCCCAGGGGCTCACTTCTAGATCGGAGTGATTATAGATCACAGTAAACATCAGCTGTTTCCACCTGTGGCATTATTGAAGGAACCCNCCACCCACCTGACCTTTAGCACGCTTTGGTCAGGAGAGACAGATATGACACTTACAGACTACTGTCAGTACATGAGAACCACAAACGAGTTTTATTGTGATAGCTGGATTTATGTCTGCCTGAGTCTGTATGTGCGTGTTTTGAATGCGTGTAAAAAAAAAAAAAGTGTGTGCATATGTGTATGTGCTGCAGTGTGAGAAATGCCGTGAGTGTGTGTGAGACAGTAAAACACGGATCAGTATTCTCCGCAGTGGAACGACTTTAGACTACAGGTGTTATTTTTGCATTTACTCCCCAGGTTGACAAGACCTCCTTCCATTTTATGATGGATTTTTTTTGATAGCGCTGGATGTTTTTTTCAGACAGAATCATTTCGAAAAGTGGTGCAGATTTACTACCTTTGCAAGCAATTGATCTTGATGAGTTTTTAAGTCTGCCAAGCTCTCTGAAACTTACTTTTGATACTCTCTCGCTCTGCATGTCTTCTACTTTGTATTCCCTCTTGATAAAACTGCACATGAAAATTGTTCCCATCCAATTCACCCCTTCTTCTCCTCAAACCCCTTAAATCTTCTTCATACCATGCTCTCATCTTTCCCTCAACTCTCATCTGCCTGTTTAATTTTAATATAACCTTCTGACAAGTGTTTCTGCCTCCTTTTATTCATTACTCTCTGATATATGCCTGCAAATTTATTGCATTCTCCTGCTGGCCACAGCAACGAAAAAGCCTGGGGTAGGGTGGGCTGGGGTGGGGGGGTTCCTTGATCCCGTATTGTGCCTGGGTGTCTGCTGTGGTTCATCCAGAGCTGGCAGAAGGAAGAGGAGGAAGGTGGGGGAGTGAGAAAAAGTGATGGTGCAATAATAAGAGGAGCCAAGAGGGAGAAGATAGGGGTNTGGGGGAGTGAGAAAAAGTGATGGTGCAATAATAAGAGGAGCCAAGAGGGAGAAGATAGGGGTGTGGATGATGAGGGAGAGATTAGAATAGCAATGACAGGAGAGGACGGAGAAATAGTAAGGGAGGTATGGAGATCAGCAAAGTGGTAGAGGGCTGGAGGTCGATAATGGAGCTTGCCAGGGAATGTCGATGCTAGACGGGGCATGGAGCATGGAGAAGAAAACAAAATGACTGAAAAGGAAGAAGTGGTGACAGAATGGTTCTAGCGCTGCATTTGACACAGATGATCACAATGATGGGTCGCGTTCTGTTTCCAAGCAGGTAACTGTGAGCTGTGGATTCCCAGAAGGGTCAGTAATTGATCCCCATCTGTTCAGTCTCCACATGCTCCTATTACATCAGATTTTCTAAATACCAAATAACAGACTCGATGCACACTGCACCAAATCTGAGCACTTTTCAATCATCACTTTCAGCGCTGCCTGCATTCCTCTGATGTCATCACCCGTTTTTGTTCACCATTGGAGTTGGGCTTCCTTGAGTGAATATAATGCTAAGCAGACACTATGATTTAAGCAATCTTGTACATTAAGGTGTAAATCGCCGTCTCCATGGTGATTTGATTTGATTACGATTATTTCAGGAACGATTCGATGCATTGGAAATCTTTAATTTCTATGACAATTCAATTTGATTCAATTATTCGATTATTCAATTTGATTATCATCAAAATTCAAAACTCTTTTAACTTCACTGATAAAGTTTTAGAAATATGACCATGGGAACTTAATTGCACACTATTAATGGAATACAAACAATATTTAATACTCCAAAGTAGAATATCAGAACATTAACTTTTNGCACACTATTAATGGAATACAAACAATATTTAATACTCCAAAGTAGAATATCAGAACATTAACTTTTATTATCATTATTATTAAACAGGGAGAACAAGCCAGTACTGCTATGTTTTAAAGAGGAATGACTTCAAAGAGAATTATTTTTAATGTTTAATTATTATATATTGAGAGCTGAACAATAACTCCCAATCTAGCGGGATGCTATCTTGTGCATTTCTCAGATTTTCTGCTTTGCCACTGCACTCAAAGTTCAACGAAATTCAACTTTGACCCATCTGCCAATTATCATTCATATGTACAATCAATGACAGAAGAGCTGAATTTAAGCAGCCAAACAGGGCTACCAGGTTTGTAAGTTATCATATAATCTATGATTGTGTTGGCTGTGTCACCGTGTCAACCTCAGCGCTTCTTGATGACGCGTGTTGCTATGACAACACTCTGTTCTATATGCTCTGACCAAGGCACAGGACATTGTTATAAGCAGTGAGATGGGCCATGTGCAGATCACTCTCCATGTTGCAAATATGCTTATCATGTGAAACCAACCTTACTGTATGCTTTCCTGTTTATTTCAAATATCAAGCATCTTAAAGAACCATACCACTCATTTTGCATGTTTGAGCCTAATATATTCAATTTTCATACACGTAACGTTACTGGCAATCATTTCCCAAAGCATACTACTGGAAAGGTGAGTTAAAAAAAAATTTTCTACCTTCCAGACCACCATTGATTTCAGTTCATTCTGGTAAGCTATTAAAATCAACTTGTTGATACTTGAAACATTCTTGGGATAGGTAATTCATCATCGTGAACAACACGTATATTCAGGTTTTTTCAGAGTTTTGTAATTTTAGTGTTTAAGCACACTAAAAAGCGAGAAGTGAATGTATGTCTCCACTGGGGAATATAGTCCCAAAAGAAGACCTGCGTTTAACAAAAACTTTAAACAACCATGACTTCATAAGGCTGCAATAGCTATTAGCAGGCAAAACATGGATTTTTAAGGTGGGTGTATTGCTTGAATGTTTGATTTTGAAAGATTAATAGGTTTTGCAAAATGTCAGCAAAGGCTGAAGTAGGTTTTATCCTTTGGGAGATGGTTGTCAGTAACCTTACATGTATGAAAATTGAATATATTAGGCTCAACGATGCAAAATGGATGGTATGGTCCTTTAAATTGCTACTGTACTCTCTATGTAATGCGCTATTTAAATAAAATTGTTTGCCTTTATGTTTTATCTCAGCCAAAATTTTCTTTCTGGTGTACCAAGAAAAACCATCCAGGCTTTCTACTAAGAAAAAAACCTTCTGTAAAGTTTTAATTGACCGTGTTTTCAACACATTTTACCTCCATTCTTCTATCAAAGGCAGGTTGGCTCCCTTAACCAACACCAGCTCCTTCCAGCTAAACAGCATATTGGAAATTTGCTCCCAGTTGCTTTGCTGCTTCAAATGATTTGATTATCTCTTCATCAAGAGTGTTGGTTTGTGTGGTTTCTTCTGGGACTCTGATCCAAAATGGGTTGTTTGAGATTGGTTGTTTCAAATAGAGATGTCAATTAGTTTTGCACTGGCTTGCATGTTAACATGGAAAATTAAACATTCCTCGTTGGTTCACTTACAAAGTGAATTTGTATCGATGTTCAACTGGGGCTTATTTATCAGTGAAGCAAACCAACAGCAAATGATTTTCCAGTTTGTTAGTCAGATGAGACCAAAATTTTGTGTTGAGAACAAACATGTCAATGAAAATTTACAGAAAACAAACATGTTAATTCTCTCATGTTTTGACAAACTGTTAATATATATTTATTTCCTTTCTAATTACTTTTTCTTTTAGGTTTTTTTTCACACATTAACATCTGAAACAATTTCTTTCAGCATGATATTACATTTCTATCACTCCCTGGAACTTAGAACATTGTTGGGATCAGCTAAGATAATTAAACTGAGTAAAGAACAATTCCAGGGAGCTAAATAAGAGGAGAGAGAGCGAAAATAATAAGAGAAAGAGAGAAGCAAGGGAAAAGAAGGATGCCTTTGAAACTGAATAAGGTAGGTACAGTAAACCAATCTAATGCAGACATGTAGTGAACCTGCAACAGATTGGGAGACTAAGAGAGAGAGAGAGAGAGAGAGAGAGAGAGAGAGAGAGAGAGAGA